>CALSCP010001278.1:18155-53077 GCA_943704425.1 Ministeria vibrans ATCC 50519 | reverse complement strand
AGTTTTTTACTTTTTTTTTTTTTTTTTTTTTCTCGTTCTTCTTTTTGTCTCATTGAGATGGACGAAAAATGGGAGAGGATGCGTGAAATCACGGAAAGTGGAGTGGTATGGGTGTGGGCGAGTGTGGGAGGAGGGGGGGAGTGCGATAGGGCGGGTGAGGATCCAAACCTTGGTTGTTGGCCCACAAGCCCCACTGGATCCGTCCCATGGTATGTAATGGCTAATGGGAGCTGATGTGCAGAGCAGATACAAACGAAATGATCAAATAAGTGTCGGGGAAGTGATCATTGATCAATCATCAATCTAAAGGGGTTTGAATTTGAAGAAAGAATAACAAATTAAAAAATTCAAAAAAATCTTACAAGGTATGTTGGAAAAGGAGTGTGTTCATGGCGTCGAGTTTGTGTGGGTGACTGGACGTGAATTGCATCGCAACTTCGAGAAGAAGAAGAAAAAGAAAAAAGAAAAAAAAAAAAACTTGAGACATCACATGATTCGAGAGGGGGCGTGAAATAGGCGAAGGTGCGTATGAATGGGGCGAAGGGGTGCTGTTGGCGAAAGATGCGCGTCGAAAGCGGTCTGGCGGCTGTGTGCGAGCGCAAGACAAGTCAGTGTTGTTTTTTTCGTGACATCCACTGTTTGCACGACAGCGTTTGCCGCGCCTGCTTGTCATGGGTGGCTGTAGTGTGTGTACGTCTCTGTGGCTCTGAAAACGCCAATGATTGCGTGTGTCTAAGTTCAGTTTTCGCTTTTTTTTTCCCCCCTGATAAATGTTTATTCTCTGTAGATGAAGCTCGCTCTCTGCTTCGTTGCGCTCATTGCCACAGCCATGGCTGTTCCGGTCACTCTCTACCCGGTTGGCGACGTCCAGTGCCCCGATGGGCAGTCGAGGTATGACTTTTTGGTCTTTCGTGTTTACAATTGCTCTAAATTATTTTCACTTTTGTAGCTGCCCCGATGGCAACACCTGCTGCCAGACCCCCAGCGGCTCGTACGGCTGCTGCCCTCTTCCCCAGGCCACTTGCTGCAGCGACAAGACTCACTGCTGCCCCAACGGCTACACCTGCGACGTGAGCGCCGGCACCTGCTCCAAGAGCGGATACGCCAGCGTTGCGTGGGCCACCAAGACTGAGGCCAAGAAGGCGCCCGTCAAGGACGTCCAGTGCCCCGATGGTTCGTCGAGCTGCCCCGATGGCAACACCTGCTGCCAGACCCCCAGCGGCTCGTACGGCTGCTGCCCTCTTCCCCAGGCCACTTGCTGCAGCGACAAGACTCACTGCTGCCCCAACGGCTACACCTGCGACGTGAGCGCCGGCACCTGCTCCAAGAGCGGATACGCCAGCGTTGCGTGGGCCACCAAGACTGAGGCCAAGAAGGCGCCCGTCAAGGACGTCCAGTGCCCCGATGGTTCGTCGAGCTGCCCCGATGGCAACACCTGCTGCCAGACCCCCAGCGGCTCGTACGGCTGCTGCCCTCTTCCCCAGGCCACTTGCTGCAGCGACAAGACTCACTGCTGCCCCAACGGTTACACCTGCGACGTGAGCGCCGGCACCTGCTCCAAGAGCGGCTTCTCCATCCCGTGGGTGGTGAAGACTGAGGCCAAGATCAACAACTAAAGCTTGTGCGTGTGCGTTGCTACTCATCCATCCAATAAAAAAGGAACACAATTCTTGTTGATATACACTATAAAATTGACTCAAGCGAAGACAGTGCGCAGTGCGCCCCAGACCCCTACACGTGCTTGAATCTTCTCCGACACCTCGGCCGATTGCGCCGGTGTAAAATCCAACACAGTTGAAATGACGCGAATCAGTTGCTACAGATAATTCAATAACGTAAATTTTTTTGTTAGTAGCTCGTAAAATTATCATTATTACACTGGTTATTGCGTGTACCTCAGACTGATTTCCCCTTAAAAACTCATACATGATGTTCTTGATGTACGCCAGGCGATCTTCCACGGCCGCCTCGTGCACCGACACCAGGGCCTCTTCACGTGACTCGGCCGCGCGCAAGTGCGTCTCCAGCTCCTGTTCAGCCTACAAACACGAGAATAAGAAGAACAATAATGAAAAATACACGAGAGTTAAAAGAAATAGTCACGCTATTTCAATTATTATTATTACAACTGCAGCGATTATTGTTTGCAATACCTTTTCAGCTCGCTCAAGAGCACTGGAGACAGCATCAAACGAATCGTCGGCGATGGGTAACACAGCCGGCGACGAGACACTGCTCAGAACAGCGGTGCCAGCAGGCGCACCTTCATGTACCACAACGTGACTGTGCTCCAGCTCCTCACGCAGATCCGCGAGGGTCGTCCGAAGGCGTTCAGCGTCGTGATGCGCCACACTCGCCTCCTCTTCGTGACGTCGCGCCGTTTCAGCCATCTGTTCACGCAACTCGGTCACTTGCTGCCGCGCCTCATTCACCTGTTCCTCAAGAACACGTCGCTCCGATTCAAGTCGTGTTCGCTCTCGCTCCAGCGCCTTCTCCAGCCGATTCTCCAGCTCCGCTTCGATACGTGCCACCTGCTCGCTATGTTCTCGTCGCATCACCTCCACCGTCTCGTCGTGCTCCGTGTCCAACCGATGTCTTGTCTCTAGCATCCGATCGAGCTCGCCGCGCAGCCGATCCACATCTTCAACGGCGGTGCGCGCCTGTGCATCCACGCTCTCACGCGACCGCGCCAGTTCTGCACGCATCACTTCCACCTCAGACTCGTTCCGACGACTGCGCTGCTCCGCCAGCTCTGCCTCCAACTGTGCGCCTTCCAAACTCGCTCGCTCCGCCTCAATTGCCGCCATGTGCCGCTGCTCGGTCGCCTCCGCCTCTATCTTGAGCACGTCCACTTGACTCGCCAACTGCCGCGCCTCGTCATCCTTTGCGCGCCAGTGCACCACTGCCTCGTCGTGCTGAGCGCGCAGTGCTGCCAGATCTTGCTGCGCCTGATCACGTGTCAAACTCAGCTCGGCCTTCAGTCGTTCAAGCTCCGCACGCATCTCGCCCTGCTGTGACTGTGCCTGGGCAAACTGCATCTCCAACCGCTCTCGTTCCGCCACACGCTCCCGCTCTGCCGCCTCTGCACGTTCCTTCAAAGTGCTCGACAGAGCGCCCACTGCACTCTCCTTCTCCACAGTAATAACAGCTAATCGCTCGGTGGCGTCCCGCTCAGCCTTCTCCAGAGCGCTACGCGCTTCCTCCAATTGGTGCTCAAGCCGGTCACAGTCACGAGCATGTTGTGCCTCGAGCGATTCCAAAGCTGCAACACGCTCCGCATTTACATTCGCAGCCATCACAGCCTTCTCCCGTTCGTCCACAGTGTGTGTGAGTTTCGTTGTGGATTCAGCCAACGCCGCATCACGTTCAGCCACAGCGGAATCGCGGTCAGCAGCAGCCGTATTGCATTCAGCCACTGCTGCATCGCGTTCAGCAAGCGCTGCATCGCGCTCAGCCACCGCCGTATCGCGTTGAGCACCCGCTGCGTTGCGTTCAGCTACCGCTGCGTCGCGTTCAGCCACCGCCGTATCGCGCTCAGCCACCGCCGTGGTCACCACCGTATCGCGTTCAGCTACTGCCGTATCACGTTCAACCACTGCTGAATCGCGTTCAGCAACCGCTGCATCGCGCTCAGCCACCGCCGTATCGCGTTGAGCAACCGCTGCATCGCGTTCAGCTACCGCTGCATCGCGCTCAGCCACCGCCGTAGTCGCCACCGTATCGCGTTCAGCTACTGCCGTATCACGTTCAGCCACCGCCGTATCGCGTTCAGCCACCACCATATCGCGTTCAGCCACCACCGAATCGCGTTCAGCAAGCGCTGCATCGCGCTCAGCCACCGCCGTATCGCGTTGAGCAACCGCTGCGTCGCGTTCAGCTACCGCTGCGTCGCGTTCAGCCACCGCCGTAGTCACCACCGTATCGCGTTCAGCTACCGCTGCATCGCGTTCAGCCACCGCCGTATCGCGTTCAGCCACCACCATATCGCGTTCAGCAAACGCTGCATCGCGCTCAGCAACAGCCGTAGTCACCATCGCATCGCGTTCAGCCACCGCCGTGTCTCGTTCAGCCACCGCCGTGTCTCGTTCAGCCACAGCAGCGTCCAGTTGCACGTTAACCTCGGCTAGCGTCACATTGTGTTTTGCTACAGCAGCATCCAATGTGACCACACGCTGCTCAAGACGACTCCTCTCATCGTAGCTTTGATCCGTTTTCTCCTCAATTACACGCTCGAGTGCCGCCACAGCCTCCGCGTGCGTCGCTCGCTCTCGATCCAGTTGTGCCTCACTCTCGACCAGTCGCTTCTCAACGGCTGTCTTGTGCTCCATGACTTCCTCCAGTTCCATGCGCATCTGTGCTTCAGTGCTTGTGCCGCGCGCCGTGAGCTCGCGCGCTGCCTTTTTCGCTTGGGTCACCTGTGAGGTGAGCTCGTCACACTGCGCCTCCAGCTGAGACGCCTTCTGACACGCCTCTGCCATTGCGTTTTCAGCAGCAGCCACCTTCTCCGTTAGGTCTCGCACAGCCTCGGCCTGCTCCTGTCGTATTTTCTCCTGTTCCATTTGAGCATTCTCTGCGTGCAAAGCCCCTTCGGCCGCATGAGCATCAACGAGGGCCGTTCGCTCGCGTGCCCACTCCTCCTGCGCCGCCTTCATCCCAAGTGCCTGTTCTTCTTTCAGAGCAATCATCATCGCCTCGTGTGCACGCTGCTGCTCCTCGACTTCCCGACGACGCACCCTCCCATTGGTTTCCTCTACATCACGCAGCTTCGCTTGCATCTCCACCTCACTCGACTCTACGGCCGATGCGTGCGTCAGCTGCAATTCGCTCAGTTTCTCGTCAAAGGAAGCGCGCGTATGCTCAGCCTCGCTCAGTGCCGCACTCAATTGCCGCTTAAGCTCTTCATTCTCCTCCTGCTGATGCGACACTGCATCAGATAGCTGCTGCTTCAAAGCTACTTGAGCACTTTCAGCGTCGCTCAATTGTTGCTTCATCTCCGCCAGTGCCCTCTGTGCCTCCGACTGCACCGTCTCCAACTGATGTCGCAGCTCGGTTCGCTCAGCCTCTACCTGCGACAATAGACTCTTGTGCGTTTCCTCGCGTGACAAGGCTTCGCCAAGCTGAGTCTTCAGCAAGTTGGTCTCCTCCGTGGCGCTTTCCAACTGACGCGCAGTGTCTTGATGAACAACGTCCAAGGCCTTCTCGTGCGCCACGGCGCTCTGTGACGCGCTCTCCTCAGCTACACGCACCTTCTCATGAAGCACCGTCACTTGTGCATCCAACTCGGAGCGAAGATGTTCCGCTCGCACGCGCTCCTCATTGGCTTTGCGCAGGGCATCTTCGTTTGCCGCCAACAGGGTGCGAACTTGCTCCAGTTCACTCAGCAGCGCTGCAGTTGCCTCGCTGCTACTCGCTGCTTCGGCCAGAGACGAATCAGTCGTCTTGCGAAGAGCTGCGAGTGCTTCGCGCTCTTGGGTCGCCTCGTTGCGCGCACGTTCCAGCTGCTCCTCCATAGCGGCCAACTGGCGTTCGGACGCCGCTTGAGCGTCCGCCAGAGACGACACACACTCCTTTCGAATCTGCGCCACGTTCTCCTCGTGCGCTCGCACAATTTCGGAGACACGCGCCTCCATCTGTGACGCTGCCTCAGCCACAGCCGTCTCATGTGCCTGCACCAACTTCACACGTTGCTCTTCACTCTCCGCATGTGCCACGTGAACTGCCGCAGCAACCTGATCATCCGCCACTTTTGACAGAGCGGCAAGATTTTGGTCGTGAGCGGCGCGCTCTTTTGCGAGCATCGCACGACTTTCCTCGAGCTCAGCTGTCAAACGCACACACTCTGCGCGTACTGACTGCACAGCCTCGGAATCGTTCTCGGACTCGGAGCGCAGTTGAGCTTCAAGTTGCGCAAGATGCTCCTTGTGTGTCTGTGCTGCTCGATCAGCTTCGGCCACCAGTGCGGAACGGTCGTCCAAGAGCCCTTGCAGACGTGCAATCTCGCTGGCGTGCGTCTCCTTGAGCGCTTCCGTCTTGGCACGCTCTGCCTTGAGCTTAACAAACAGTTGCTTTGCCCCCTCTTTGGCCTTGTCAAGCGCTGCCGCAGACTGTTGCTCTGACACCGACACATCCACAGCAGACGAAGCAGCAGGCTTGTCTTCCGTTGTCGACACAGCGGCCGCTGCAGATGCCTTCACCTTCTTGAGCTTGGCGGCAAACTGCTCGGCCATGCTGCGACTGGCCTCTTTCTCGCTGGCGAGCTCCTCTTCGACGCGACGCAAACGCTCGCTGGACTTGCTCGACTCGCGTTGCAGCTGCTCCTTCATAGCGGTGCGTTCCGAGGTGAGCGTCGCTACGTGGTCCTTGTACTTAAGCAGCGACTGCTTGCACTTGGCCAGAAGCGTCTCGAGTTTGCGAATGCGAGCACTCGAGTCACCACTCAGACTCATTTCGCTCCCCGCATCACTTGCCATCTCCATTGCTTGCTGTTGTTGCAGTTGTCCGTCGCGTTGAAACGTCTGGCGCAGTGCTTCCACAATACGTTGTGCTTCGGCACTGGCAGGCGCCTGCTCGCTCGTGACCAAACGCAGTGCCTCCACCTGTGTCTGAAGCGCTCGCATATGATCGTCCTTTTCCGCCAGCTGGTCTTCAAGTGACGACGCCAAATGAGTCTTTGCTTCGCGATCAAGTCGCTGTGCCTCGCGCATCTCCGCCATTCGTTGCAGTTGAACATCTTGTTGCTTGGTCATGGCCGTCTACAAACACCTCCGTCTCACAAACAAACAAAAAACCCCCCCCTCCACTAAACACCCGCTAAGGTGTATGTATCCTCACCTCAATTTTTTCTTTCTCCTTCTGCAGCGACTTGAACGACTTGACAAGGTCTTGGAATCTCTATGAAAGAACAAGTTCAGTCGTGCTCTTTCTATTTCGTGTGTCTTTTCCCTAATCTCTAGCACTTTGTTTATCACTTTCTCTCTCTCTATCATTCTGCCTTTATCACTCTATCACTTTGTTATTTCGCACTCCCTCCTCTCTCGCACACACTTTGTTGACTACTCTCTCCTTTCTCTCTCTCTCTATCACTTTGTTAATGACTCCCTCCTGTCTCTTTCTCTATCACTTTGTTAACTACTCTCTCCTGCATCTCTTTCTCTATCACTTTCTTAACTACTCTCTCCTGTCTCTTTCTCTCTCTCCATCACTTTGTTAATGACTCTCTCCTCTTTCTCTCTCTCTATCACTTTGTTGATGACTCCCTCCTGTCTCTTTCTCTCTCTCTATCACTTTGTTAATGACGCCCTCCTCTCTCTCTCTCTCTCTCTCTCTCTCTCTCTCTCTCTCTCTCAAACACACACTCTCTCTCACCGTCTTGTATCGATCGAGCATCTGCCCTTGCCTCGCATACTCCGTATTGATCTCCGTAGGCGTCAGGCCGTCCAGCGACTGTACAGGCTCGTGCGTTTGATCGTCCTTGGGTCCCTACAAAGCGACCGTTCGTTTTCAAACACGACACAATCTCCCCTGAGGCTAATACAGGACTTGCCACGCTCAGAGAGACAGTGTCCAAGCACAATAATCCATCACCGTTCAATCGGCCATACCTCTGCAAGCTCGATAAGCTTTGTTCCGGCGACTGAGAGCTTCTCGCGAAACGCCGAAAAGACCCCTTTCTTTGGAGACTCCTGCGACGCATCTGAAGACGCCGCTGCTTCCGTGACTCTTGCATCCGGGGCGTCGCGGTGCTTGTCAGCGTCTGGCGAGCCCGCATCAGCAGGTGCGTCACCTTCCACGTCAATTTTCTTTCTCAAGTTGGAAAACATGAAAAAAAAAGTTGCTACGATTTCGGATTTGCTATCAGCTGGGAATTACAGAATAGATATTTGAGTAATTTGACCACCACTTCAAAATTATTCACATGAATCTGAAGCTCCTTTTCTGTCTGGCATCAATCGGACTTGCAGTCGCCTATCCGTTTGTGTCTGAGTTTGATCCACCTCCCATTGAGTGTCCCGACGGCAAAGTGTAAGCACTTCAATTGGCCGTCCTCCTCACCCACGTACTCTCCATTCAGCTCCTGTCCAGCCTCCAATACATGTTGCCAATTGAAAAACCAGGCGTTCGCATGCTGCCCCTTGCCTGACGCAGTCTGGTAAGCGAGTACAGTGGGAAAATCGTTTATTTTCCATGTTTCGTGTCACGCCGTCGCATATGAAGCCTCCTTCGCAGCCCAGCACGTGCGTCTGCGTCCATTTATGCGACACCACTGCTATGCGAGGGGGTGTGTGGCTGGAGTTACTGTTCTTCGCTGGCGGTCGCTACTGCATTGTTTTTGGACATCATCCTGCATCCACTCTCTTGCTCGATCGTGCGTTGCACTCAATGCACTACTGGCGCTGTTTACATCCCTTGTTTGTATCCATCTACTTTTTATTTTTTTTGTTGTTGTTTTTTTTTTTTTTGTTGTTCATGTTCTCGTCTGTTGCAAAGAAACCCAACAGAAGTGAGGGGTCCCCCACTCCCTGTGTCACTTTCTTATTCTTCCTCAATATTATTCATAGTTTGCACCTTCTTTTTTGTTTTTTTTTGTCTGGTGTACCTTATGATTTTTCTACACTTTTCCTCTCTGTTGGGTTATGTTCTGTGAATTCCGCAATGCCGCCTCTTGTGTGCTTACCCTCCTTTTCTCTATTACAACTGTAGTTGTTCTGACATGCAACACTGCTGTCCGTCTGGTCAGGTGTGCAACGGCACGAGCTGCAGTGCACCACCACCTTCTTTCTCAGACCTGGACCACAAGCTCGTTTTTTGAAGCATTCATAGCACCAAATTCGTATACAAATAATCGTAGTAGTACAAATCATTCTTTCAACAGAAACAAACAACAGAAAGAGTCAAAATGAAAGACATGCACTGAGTCCAACGGCACGCTCAGAGTCGCTCTTGATGCTGGCAACACTAGCATCGCGGGTGATGGAACTGCTGTGAACGACATCGTAACCGTCGACGGCACATACATCGTACTTGCAGATGGAATCGAGGAGCCAATCGACACCCACAACGTGTTCAAACCAGCACGGGCGCGAGCCCTTGGGCTGCGAGGCACTGCCCTTGGCATGGACGTCCTCATCGTCATCGTCGTCGTCGTCGGCATTGGTGGCAACGGTACTGCGCAGACGTGCAAGGGTGGCAATGTTTGTTTGACGATCCGACTTGTCGATGATAGCAAAGGTGCAGGGTCGTTGGGGCCGCAGAGAGCCGTCGGAGCGCAAGGGTACCACGGTGGCACCGGCCTCACCCGCAAGCTGAGACAGTTCTGATATGGTGGGCGAGAAGAAATTGCCAAGAAAGCAGACGGTGATGCCCGAGAGGACGCGTTGGAGACCCTCGGAGGCGAGCATGGTCTCGCGTGCGCGTTTGGGAACATCCTCCCAAATGGAACACTCGAGCGCAGCCGACAGCTCGTACGGCTGCTCGGAAACAAACTTGCCGGCGGCGAGACACGCCGAGATCCAGTCAATGGAGACAATCCAACGTCCTGACGCAATGCCACGTAAATACTTGATGGTGCGTGGACATTTTTTGCCTTGCTCCGAAGTGGTGATGACGTGTGTGGTGCGCCCCGGTTGAAACCCACGCACATGCTTGCCACCAAGGCGCTTCATAGTCTGCTTGACCATGTCCATTTGTCGTTGCTCGAGACTCGTGCACACGGCCACGGGTGGTGCCTCGGTGGCACTGCGAGTGGCGAGCCACGATGTTACCGATGGCAATGGACGAGGTGGCGGCGCCGGGTTGGCAGCGGTGTAAGTTGTTGATGGTGATGATGATGATGATGTTGTTGTTGTAGTATTGGTAGTAGTAGTAGTAGTAGTAGTAGTCGTTGTTGTTGTTGCTGACGTGGAAGGTGTTTTTGAGGCTGTTGTTGATGTTTTTGTTGGAGATGCGGGTGGCGAGCCAAAGAGAAGCGGTGGCGAGGAAGAGCTGACCGAAGCATAGCGGTGACGCAGCTTGCTGGATGTTTTCCTTTTGTTAGGAGATCTGCTTGGTGACCGAGAAGAGCAAGATGCATTTTCCTTGCCGCCGCCGTCGTCCGAGACGCTTGCGGTTCGTTGACGTGCGGCGGCATCTTCAGCATCGTCGTCGTTGTTGTCATCACCACGCGTCTGTAGCAACTCTTGGACCGCCTGGAGTTCACGTTCTTTGTACGACAAGAGTGCATAGAGGTCTTGAGTGTTGGCCCCGAGTGGCGACGAGACCATGTCAAGTGAGGGAGTGGAACGCGACAAGAAAGCACTCTGTGTGTTTCCACAGGGCGTGACAGGTTGACCGCCCATGGTCGCGTCGTCGTCGTCATCATTATCTTCGTCGACATCGTCATTTTCATTATTGGCATTGTTAGTGCCCGAATCGTGACCGTCTTGGTCTTCATCGTTGGGCTTTTCCAGTGCAGGAGTCGCCGATTTTTCCTCGGGCGTCGCTTGCCTCGACCGTTTACCACCCCCATCAATGTCGTCGCCTACTGTCGCGTCCTCATCGCCGTCCCCCTCGTCCTTTTCAACGCTGGCCCGACGCTTTCTCGCCGACCGTCGTGGCCGCTGTTCGAGCTCACTCATGGACGCACTTTGCAGCTCCTCGTTCAGGCTTGAGTCAAAGGACTGAGCCTGACTACGACGTCGTGCCCGCTCCGCGCGTGATTGCGCTGCGGTAGGTTTCGATTTCGCATTCACCACCTGTGCACCACTGATAGACGGAGAAATGGGAGCTGACGCACGGGTTTGACGAGTGGAGGGGGCGCTAACAGACTGTTGCTCCTCCTCTTCCTCTTCGTCTCCTTCCTCTCCTTCGCCTACGACGTTCTTGACGGGATATGGATACCGCTGAGACAAGTCAGAGGGAGGCGTAATGCTGAGTCGGTAGCCTTGGCTTCCACGCGCTTGTGGGGCATTTTCGTCAAAGTCGCCCGTGTCTTCAGCAATGGCGTCGCGAAGACGCGTCACCAAATGGACAATGGTGTCGATGTCGGAGCTTTCGCGCACCTCGCGACGCCTCAGCGCCTTCTTGCACAACGGACAGGTAGCATTGGGCTGTGCGGCGCACTCCTGAATACACTCCCTTGAAAAAAAAACAGCGAAAGTGAGACGCGTCGCGTTTTGGTTCGACAAGCGCAAACAGTGTCGCTGTTCCATTCACTTCTCGCTACACAACGCACTGCGTGTAGCTACAACACACCGTCGGGTGGAGTACAAAGGCAAAGAGGCAGGATGAAAGGTGTTCGCGAAAGAGGCGCGAAAACCGAAAAAAAAAAAAAAAAAATTAAAAAAAAAAACAACAAGGCAAAAAAAAAAAAAGATGAGTGGAAAATGTCGAGTTCAATAAATGGGGTTTGCAAGGATGACGAGGCATGTGCAAGGGTGGATGGGAGGGGAGATGTGGCTATTGGTGTGCTGCATACCTGGCGGGCGGGGTAGCGGAGCTGTGTCGCGGACACGACGAGCAACGGCGTTTCGGCTCGCGACGCGAGATTCTGCAGAATACTGTGCTGGGCGTCGATATCGAGACGCTCGAACCAGGACCAGAGGTCGGCATATGCAGCGGGGGGCTGGGCGTGCGCGGCGGCCGCAGCATTGGCCAGGGCGGACGCTGGAGCGGCCGACAAGATGGGATTCGCAGCGAGTCTTGTGTCCTCCTCAAAGACCTTCATCCTCTCAGGCCCATCGTCCGGCTCCACGTCCATAGCTCTTGTACCCACTGACAGAGTACGACGCGAACTTGAGCGATGAATATTAATTGTTATTCACTATATTTACTTAATGTGTGTGAAGTGCACCGTTTCAGGTAGATTATATATAGTTGTAATCAGTCTTAGTCTACTGGGCGTACCCACAATTTCCCTCAGTAACTTGATTACTAAATGACTACTATTGACTACTATGACTAGCTTTATTCGTCACCTGTTATTACTTATTAGAGCTTGTACCTCTGTTCGCTCCCATTCAGACATGGAGTAAACTAAACACTTCTTGTTAAATCACAATTAACAATTCACATTTATTACGACTTCAATTTGCAATGTCGACTGCACAAACCAACATCGATGACATGCTCAAGTTGATCGACGAGGCAGAGAAGAGCGGAAAGGCTTTTTTCGATGGAGTGGTACACAAAAGCAAGCGGAGTCTTTGACGACTTCGTTTGACACCGTCGTGTGTAGCTTGGGAGCGTCCAGGAGCCGTACGAGGTGGAAAGAGGGCGGAGCGACTGTAAGGCGGCAATTGCGGCAGTTGATGCGCTGGGGAAGAAGGTGAACACTTTTCAAGTTGTGTGTCGTTTAAGATTGTATGCTATTGTTGATCGTAGATGGCGACCCATGGGCTGAGCGGTGTTGTACACGATGACAGTGAACCGCGGGAAGAGGCAGCAGCTCTTGATAAGGCGCGTGCTGCGGCTGACGTTGCTGCGACCAAGCTGAGCAACACACAGGCAGCGGCGAAGAGTGCCGTGGGAGCCTTGACGAACTGACATGGCGTTGATGCATGTGTGGGAGTGCATGTGCGTATGTATGTGGGTGTATGCGTGTGTGTATGTGTGTGTGTGTATGTCGTGTGGTGTGTGTGTGTGTGTGTGTGTCTGCGTCTGTCTTTGTGATGTATATATGTGTGTGTGTGTGTGTGTGTGTGCGTATGTCTTGTGAGGGTGTGTGTGTGTCCGTGTGTATGTGTGTACAAACGAAACCTGAAATACTATTAAAGAAAGAGCAATCATAACACTCATCTTGACATGAATCATAATAATCATTAAAATATTTTGACTTTTCATAAATTATTTATTTATTTTTCTTCATGAGTGACCTTCAACAGTATGTCTGGCAGCAGCTTATGTCGGTGTTGACAGGCAACGACCCAGAGCGAACAACTGCCGAGGCGGCCTTGGGCGACTGTGCAATGTCGCAGCCAGGCAAGAACAACAACAACAACATGAATAATATACTATTACACGCGACATTTTTGCCTTTGCTTGTGCCGTTGCACACGCAGCAAATGACGCGACGCCTCCTTGCCTTGCTGACGATCGTTGTTTGCTGCCCTGTCTCCTGCAGAATTCGGCGTTGTTCTCGCTCGGTTTGTCGTTGATCCGGAAGGCGCTTTGGCCATCCGTCAACTCTCGTCGATTATCCTCAAGCAATACGTCCAACGTCACTGGAGTTCCCTAGCCGAATCGTTTCTCGAACCTCAAGTGCCACCGGAAGCGAAAGACGCCATTCGCGCACTCCTACCGTCTGCTTTGGGCGATCGTATCTCAAAGGTGAAGATTTTTTCAATGTGCGCGCCAAAAAACGGTAGTGAAAACACTTTGCACACTGCTCACCTCCTTCCCTTCGCGTCGTTCCTCGTCAAGATTCGAGGATTGGCTGCGTATGCTATCAGCCAGATTGCTCGGTGGGACTGGCCCGAGCAATGGCCCACACTGCTCGACGAGCTTGTTGCTATGATCCAGAGCGGCGATGCGTCGCTTGTCCACGGCGCCTTGCGTGTCTTGGTCGAGTTCATTGGCGAGCTTGGCGACCAGCAAATGCCCCATGTTGTGCCTGTACTTATGCCCCAACTTTTACACGTGTTGAATGCTCCGCGAGGAACCTTTGGCGTCCGCACACGCAGTCGGGCCGTCACCATCTTTCGCACATGCATTAAAATGCTCCATCACACATCAGACGACGACGAGTCGACCACCGCTACCATTGTTTCAACTCTCTTGCCCGACTGGCTTCCAGTACGTACCGACTCTTCCTATCTCCTGTAGCCTTCTCTACGAGACAAGGCAATGTTGTATTGAACCGTTTACTGGTTTTTGTTTTCATCCCGTTGTAGTCATTTGGTGTGGCCATGGCGGATGTCGACGATCCCGACCACTGCGACAGTGGTCTGCGCATGGACATTGTCCGCTCATTGTCGCTTCTTGTCGAAGCCTTTCCACGCGAGTGCGGTGCGTTCGTGCAGCCGTTGCTGCCCACCATTTGGAGTGCACTTGTGTCGGGCGTGGGACAGTACGTCGAGACGGTGGTGAACAGCGACTGTGACACAGGCGAAGGGGGCGCAGTGGACGCGGTTGACTCGGACGGCGAGCTGCTGGGTCGTGAAAGCCTGGTGTACAGTCTGTTTGCGCTGATGCAGGCGTTTTCCAAGGACCGTCGCTACCGTCCCATTGTGACCTCGACGCTTGACGATCTCGTGTACCATGTCATTTCTTACATGCAAATTACCGACGAGCAGATTCACGTGTGGTCTGCCGATGCAAATCGCTACGCCGAAGAGGAAGACGACGAAACCAACTCGTACAATGTGCGCGTTGCCGGGCAGGAGCTTCTCCGTGAGCTCGCCGAGGTGACGCCCAAGAAGACTGCGGCCGCCGTGTGCTCGGCCGTCACTGCCCACCTGCGCGAGAGCCAGACCATTCGCATGTCGGTTGCCGCACAACAATTTGAAGATGCGGACGAGCGCGCAGACGCAGAGAAACTCTGGTGGAAACGCGACGAGGCTGCGCTGCTTGCGCTTCACTCAGTCGACAGCGCAATTCTCAGCGTAAATATTTGCATCCTTATTCTCGTCTCCTCCATCGCTTTGTTCTTCCTCTCTTCTTACCCATCACGTTTTACTTTTTTTTTTACTCATCTGTGACTGTCCTATCTTACTACGTCTCTTACTTTCTTTTCCTCATCACTTTCTCACTTTGTTTCTGTTTCTCCTTTCCATTCGCTTCAGAATGCTCCAAAGGGATTCGATGCAGTTGGGTTTGTACAGGAGCGCTTTGGGGCATATGCAAGTGTAGGACCACTGCCCTTTCTGATGGGACGCACACTGCTCCTGGCCGGCTCGTTTATTCCGGGAATGCAGACGGAGACGGCGCTGGAGTGTCTGCGTGCCGCTGTGGACTGTGTGCAAGAGGGACACGCGCCCGTCTTGCGTGTGTGTGCAATGCGAGCCATTCAAACCGTTTGTGAGCGGCTCGAAGACGCCAGTCGGGCTCTGGTGCGCGATCAAAACGCCCACTTGGACGCAGCGGCCCATCGCGACGAGCTTGCACAGCTGGTGCGCACTGCCCTAGCTGCAATGGTTCCTGACGAGCTTGTCATGCGCGTGCTCGAAGGAGTTCTCTCCATTGCACCGCAGACGAGCGAAGACTCGCTCATCATCGCCATGGACACTCTCTACGAGGCAATCAAGATTAATCCGACCATCACCAGTCGCTACGAGGCGCACATTTCGCCCGTCGTCCTCTCTATGTGGCTTGCCAACCAGCACGATCCCTTTCTCGTCTCAAGCACTACCGAGGTGTTTCAGCAACTCGCGCGCACCCCCGGTTGCTTCCCATCCCTTCTGCCTCGCTCGCTACCCATCATTCTCGATAGTCTACGCCGTGCCACAGCCGCCGACAACGGCAACGACAGTGCCAATGCAGTGTCGGGCGCGGTCTCGAGCACCATTGAGCTACTTGTGGCGTTGCTTCAGGCGGCCTCCTCCAATCCCATGGAGACTGTGCTAGTCGACGAGGCCTTTCCCGTGATTCTTTCCCTTCTCATGTCGACCGGTGATCACGAAGTTCTTCAGTACGGCTGCGATGCCCTACGTGTGTTTGTCTCCAAGGCAACCCAACAAGTCATTGACTGGCGCGACCCTTCGTCGGGAGCCTCTGGCTTTGCCAGCATCCTCGACCTTGTCGCCCGTTTGCTTAACCCAGAGCAGGCCGAGGCTGCCGCTATTACAGTGGGCGCACTCATCTCCAAACTTATTCTCAAAGTAGCTCATTATTCGTGACAAAATGGAAACCACTGAAACTTTTGGTTTGTTTTTTTGTTTTTTTGTTGTTTGTATTGTGTATGTGTAGGCGAGCGGTGCATTGGGTCCACACTTGTCTGCGCTGCTTGAGGCGGTTGTGGGTCGCCTGAACACATCCCGAACGCTTTCGTTGACGCAACCACTTATTGTAGTGTTTGCACAGCTCATTCGAGTGCAACCGGAGGCGACCGTTTCGTTTCTGGAGCAGCTGCAAACGCCCAGTGGCGAAAGTGGACTGCACCTGTTGATGAACAAGTGGTGTGACAATCAGGCTCAGCTCATGGGCGCTTATGTGAACCGAGTGTGCACTGTGGCACTGGCGGATCTCCTGCGTGGCTTCATGCCCCAGTTGCTTGCCATCCGTGTGCGTGGCGAGCGCATTGTTGCTGATAACGAAGGCATTCGCACTCGATCAAGATCCAAAACAGGTCGGGTCAAGTTAACATTTTATCACGAGTGTTGTGGTGGGACTGACTGTGTGTTTGTTTGTTGCAGTTGTTGAACGATGGACGGAAGTGAGTGCACCCGAAAAGATTGTGAGTGTGCTTGGGTCGACACTGGTAGATGAGCTTGAAGAGCAGGGAGTCGATGCGTATGCGCAGCAGACGGGGTTACGACAGGAGGGAGGGGCCAGTGACGATGATGAAGACGTATGTGTCTGTCTGTCTGTGTGTGTGTGTGTGTGTGTGTGTGTGTGTGTGTGTGTGTACATGTGTGTGTGTGTGTGTGTGTGTGTGTGTGTGTGTGTGTGTGTGTGTGTGTGTGTGTGTGAGAGAGAGAGAGAGAGAGAGAGAGAGAGAGAGAGAGAGAGAGAGAGAGCGGACACCTTGTAGACGAAGCCGAATCCGCCTCGTCCAATGCAATCGCCAATCACATAATCCCCAACGGCGATCCGCGGGTCTACGTTGGACATTGTCACTTTAGCAGAGGTGAAATAAAATATTGAAAAGTTCATTTTTCGGTCGACGACTCATCTTAGTTATAGTCAGATACAACAAGATTTTTTACCTTCTCCTTTTGTCACGGGCAGCACACGTCCAAGGCGTGAGTACTGAGTAGTAGTTAATCTAGTGTGCCGCTTGCAGCTGAGTCAATGTGGAGACAAGGTTCGTTTGTGTGGTTTGTATTGATATGTGCTGTATCACACTGGCGTGCTTATATCACTTAATATGCATCCACACACATACACATGCACACTTCTTTGTCGTTGCACTTATAACTTCTCCTTTGCACTAAGAAATTTTTTTTTTTTCCTTATTATATTATCATTGTCGCTTTCCGTCGTTCTCGTTGTAGAGCCACCGGTTGATCTTCACGACGAAGAAGACAACGAGGACGTTGAGGGGGATGGGTATGACGACGAAGACGTTCCACACGTCGAGCCTGCACAGACGGGATTCTTCTCCAGCTTTGGCGCGCCAGCGCCTGCGTCATCAGGCTTTGCCTCCTCCGCGTTTGGCTCGTCGGCTTTTGGCGGGCCTGTGGGCGGATTTGGGGCAGCCACGTCTATGTTTTCAAACAGTGGTGGGCCTGCGGGCGGCTTTGGCAGCCTCATAAGCCAGTCGGGGAGCCGGTACGGAGCGATCATGCACAGCGCACACGTCAAGTCGAACTTGGACGTGGGCCCCTCCACCCGTCGGCCTGTCCTGCAACACCTGTCTTCTCTGCCTTATGACGACCCGGACGCGCCACCACTGCCTCTTGGTGAGCGCATCTATTCATCGATTGCGCCTCTCGCCGCCAGCAACAAGGAAGGCATCTACGAGGTGGAGATTGCCGGCGAGTTTGGTGACACTGCCGAACTCGAAGTGTTCTTTGTCGCTGCTCCTCCTCCTCCTTCCGGTTCAGATGCACCTCGTGCCAACGAGGGTCCTGACTTGGCTCGTAAGCGTGCTGAAGCCGACTCTGGTTACTCTGCACTCGCATCTTTTTCTCTCTACGTGCCACCCCCAGCGCCCGTCGAGACCGACGACGTCGAAGACATTGACAATGCAACAACAACAGCTGCATCAGCAACACCGACACCCCGTCATCAGCAGCGCCGATTCCCAGTGCCTGCAGGACCAGTAATGTCGCGTGGTGTCGAACATGGCTTCCTCAACACAGTCAAGACCACCTACCAGGCGGGGGTGCTCCTTGACAAAGCAGTGCGCATCACAATGCAACGGTATGTTTTGGAAGACACGCCTGAGAGCGATTTGGAGCCTGGCGCGCGCCCCGCAGTGAGAGTCGCCATCTCCGATGCGGATACGCACATTGTTGCTCCCTCCAATCTCGGTGTCATGCAGGAGAAGAACGTGCGTCCTTTCTCTCCCGGTCAGCTCGTCCTTGTCTCGCTCAACGTCGGCATATTCGACCTCTTGCAGTCTGGCAGTCTTGTCGAGGCTGTCGTCGTCGAACACAACGCTGACGCGAAAATGGTGCGCGTCAGTATTCCAGTCCTCACCTGGGACGACGACAACAACAACGACAACGACGACAACGACGACAACAACGACAACAACAACAACAACAACGACGACGACGACGACGCTTTTGCTCGCACCCATTCCATTGAGCTGACCAATACCACTTCCAGTGTGACACCCAACACTCCCAGTGCGACAGACAACACTCTCAGTGCTTCGTCAGTGTCTGAGGCGCCAACGAGTTCTGGTGCGCCCGAGACGGCTGCCCTTGTCGACACTTCCAACAGCACCAGTTCAGTCACAGCCACAGCGCCAACTTTGTCGACCGCGACAGAGGCGCTTCTCGCAAAGATAAAGCCCAAGAAGACCAAGATGCAGTCGCACTACGAGCTGCTGCTTGAGGAACAGTACGTTCGTGCCGCATACAACTCCATGGATGACATTCAAGAAGCATTTGTGCCGTGCAACGACCCCTCAAGCATCAAACTCGTCGATGGCTACCGCCTCTTGCTGAAGCGACAACAGGCACTCTCCATGCTCTTTCCCGAGCACTACGACGAGAATATTTCGCGCAATGTGTACGTCTGGGATTCGTGCGTGCCCGCGCCCCGAGACCCTATGGCATCCAGAGGCGATTTGCTTGGAGTGCACACCGACTCTGGCGTGATCAGTTGCACGTCCGACCAGCTCTTTCCCATTCGCACGCCTCTTGCGCCCAACATCCTTGGCTTTGGCGTGCCCGTCTTTGTCGAGCAATCAAATGGCACTTTTTTGCCTAACACGCTCACTGATGTGCGCCTGCCCACCATGACATCTGAGGAGTGGCAAGTGCAAGAGAAGCTGCGATTGAAACTGGAAAAGGCGGAAAGGGAACGAAATCGCGCGCGACGTCGTAGGCGTCGTACCCGCGGACCCCGTGTACCAGACTTTTCCTCGTCGGAACAGCCATCTTCAAGCGGCGAGGGCGAGAGCACCAATGTCAGTGCTAGTACTGATCCATTTGCCGAAGCCACTGCTGCCTCTGGTGTTCCTTTGTCTCACGCGCCCACGTTTGGCTCTGCTCGCAGCAACACCTCCGACATTGCCCTTCCAACCACCCCCTCCACGTTTCTTCCTCCCCTTCCCGATTTGTCCATTGATTCTGTGACCCCGGTCGGTGCCTCCGGATCCTCCACGGATGCAACTGCCGGGCAATCGAGCGACGAACCACCGACAGCAAATGACGACGGCGAAACACCCACAGCCGCCCCCGCTGCCACCCCCCGTGCGCAATTCGGTCTCGACGACGACGTCGAAGTGATCTCAGGAATGTTTGTCGAGGCGCTCAATATGCAATTGGACACGTTCCCTCTGTGTCCAGCGCGTGTCACCCGGTCACTCCCCGACGACCCCGATCGCAACGTCACCATCCGATTTCTTGCGGGTCCTCCAGGAACCCTCGAGTGTGTTCTGTCGCTCAACGACGATGTTCTTCATCCCGTTGGCTGGGGCCAAATGAACGATGTTCAGCTAGAGGGTCCTCCCGGCTGGGCTGGCTGGGCGCACTGCATGCGTGTAAACGGTGGCTCAGCCGTGCCCGCGCGTCACTTTACTCACGCCGTCAACACCGGCTACGTTGCTCCTGCCACTTTTGACTTTGTCCCCCAAATTGACCCTCTTGTCACTCCCGGTGCTGCTACTGGCTTTGGCGACAACAACAGTGAGTCGGGTGACGACGACAATTCCGAGCTTGACTACGTCGACCGTGACTTCCACCACTCGGTGCAGGTTGGAATGCGTCTCGAGGCACTCGATCGACTCAATCCTACGCTTACGTGCGTCGCAACCATTGCCGATGTCAATCCGTCCGGCGATGTACTGATCCACTTTGATGGTTGGACCGAACGCTACGATTACTGGGCGAGTCTCAACAGCGACGATCTCCATCCCGTTGGCTACTGCCAACTGCACAACATCTCGCTACAGCGTCCCCGTGGTCATACCTGGACTGGCTGGCGCGCATATCTGCAGATGTATGAGCAGCTTCCTGTTCCCACCGAGCTTCTCACATCGCCCACCAATTCTGGATTCGTTCGTCCGGAGCCGCTCGACGCGCCCGACGCCGACACCAACGCGGGGCCCAGCATGTTTAGTACCATGCCCGCAATCTCCTCTGCGTCGCAGGGTCTTCTTCACAATCCCTCTCTGCATCTTGTTCAAATTGCTCCCACGCAATCGCCCAGCCCATTTGGTGGCACGATCAACCCGGCCGACTTGTGGGTGCCCGTCTCAAAATTACTGCTGGACCCGTCCCAGCAGCAACACGAGGTGTTCAACCGATATCTAGGCAGCACGCACGCGACCTGCGTGACCACATCGTATCTGCCGCTGAGCAAACGTGGCGGTCCGGCGTCGACCAAACGATCCGCAGCACCCGACATTCAGGCCAACAGTCCATTTGTGTGTTCGTTCATGATTGATCGCACCGCGCGCACCATTTGTGCCAGTGTAGATGGCCGCAAACCTTTTGCGCAAGTGACGCTTCCCGACGACGTCGAGATCCCCGAACACATCGACGTTGTCATTGGCGGTCAACAGGTGCGTGTTACATCCGTGGACGACCATGGCTCACGCATTCGCACGCCTGTCGTGGTCTGGTCCACGGCACTGTCGCTCAACGACCCGCTCACCACCTTTGCGCGCACTTTTGACCCGAAAACGCGTGCAAGTCAGCGCGCGCGCATTGTAGCCGCCGTCGAAGACGCCTCATCGATGGCCGAGCAGGTGCGGAAGGCACGTGACAATGTGGCGCACGCTGCGCTTCATGGCAAACCGTACGACAGTCTTGCCAGCGCCTACCGTGCTCTCGTGATTGAGCACAATGGCAAATTGGCGTCTCTTGATCAAGCTCTCGCTGCCTTTCGCGACGTGGTGGGTGACCTTCCTACCCAAAGCGACGCACTGTGCAAGCAAATGACTGCGCTACTTGAGGACCAGCCTAACCTCATTCGAGTGCTTGCTGAGCGACGCTTTGGCTCGTCCAAGGCACTCGCCGCGCGCTGGTTCAAGAAGCACAGTGTGCTCGAGTGTGTTGCCGCATTCAATGCCGCTGTCGATGCCTCGCGTGCATTTCCCCACTGGCTCGAAATGCTCTCTTCGGCGACACGCTGGAGTGACTCGGCGGCACTTCTCGCCGAGCAGACGCACTATCGACAGTTCCTCGACGCGGCCGCAACCACCGTGCTTCACGCCAATCGTCTTGTGGGCCGCCTGGCGCGCTCGCATTGCGTTTCGCGTGACACGCGCCTGTTTAAGGGCGCCCAACGATTCTTGCGCTCGCTCTACAGCGAGTTTTGTGACTCGGAGACGAGCACGGACGGCGTGGCGAGTGCGTCTCGCCTGGCGAGTCTGTACTACAACGGCGTGTCGGCGCGTGTGCGTGACGCTCAAGTTGACGTGATTAAGGTGCGCGCACAGCGTGATCTCGCCGTACTCCATTCAAGCAATCGTACCTCGCTGGGTGTATTGGAGAGTCACGAAAAGGTCCTGGGCGAGGCTGTGCAACAGCTGGCGACACTCGAAGAACTGCTCCAGACACTGCCACAGCCCATGCAGCAAAACGCGACCGACACGATCATTGCCGAGTTGCATTTGGATCTCTTTTCGACTGGCGTCCTTGTGCATCGCTCGTACGCTGCCGACTACTCTCTGCTGCGCGAGCTCTCCTTGGGACCCATCAACCGTGTGCTTTGTGTTCAACGCGGTGCCAGTTTTAGAACGGCGATGGAAGCTGGAAATGAGGAGGCAGCGGTGGTTGAGATGCCCGAGCTTATGGGCAATGCGCATGCGATCGCACTTAAGGTGGTACCGCTGGCGGACGATTTGGCGCGCGAGTTGTTTGTACGAGAAGTAATGACGCGCGCTGAGATGCGTGACCATCCGGGGGTGGTGCCACTTCAGGCGGTCTTCTTTGACGAGGTGGAGGGCAAGTTGCATGGGTTTCTGGAGATGCCGTTGTACGTGTGCACGCTGGAGACGTGGGCGGAGAGGCGAGCAGCCAAGTCGCCCGCGAAGCCCTGGGAGTTGCGACGGATGCTGTCGCTGTTGCTACAGACGGTGGTGCATTTGCACGAGCGAGGGTTTGTCCATCGCGATTTGCAGCCGTCCAACGTGTTGATTGCGCCTGGCGACCGACCTGTACTCACGGGCTTCTCGGTGAGCAAAAACCTCGGGCCGCGCAACTCGGTGACACGTCGAACGCTGAAGCGTGGAGAGAGTACTCGTGATCGACGCCAGTTTGGCTTTGCGGCGCCCGAGTCGGAGGAGGGACAGACGGCATTGCAAGCGGCCGCTGACTTGTGGGGCTTTGGTGCCATTGCGCTATGGCTCCACACCAACGAACTTCCGTCGATTGCGGTGACGTCGGGCGACGACGAAGGACGCATTGCGTTGCCCACGACACGCTCGGGACGCCTGGAACAGATGCTCTCGCGTGTACTCCGTGTGCGCTCTGACTTGCGTGCAACTGCCGCTCAGCTGCTGAGCGACGAGTACTTTTGCGCGAGCTATGCACAGGACCTTGTCGACGATCGCAAGGTGGTGACGGCAGAGGCGAAAATTGCGATTGCGGCGGTACGTATCAAGGACATTCCCAAGCTGCCGCGCGTGATGCGTGCCATCGAGCGCGAGTTGGGCGTGCGAGTTCAGGCGACTGGAGGCTTTTTCAATCAGCCGAATCAGGTTCCGCAGGTGTCGGTTACCGTAGCGCGTGCTGAGTTGGTCAAGCAGACGCTGAGCACATTTGCGAGTGTACGTGGCGTGCAACTGTTGGGTCAGCTACATGTGCGCTTTGACAATGAGATTGGCATCGATCAGGGAGGTCTCTCGGCCGATCTTTTTGCGTGCTTCTTTGCGCAGTCGTTCGACTATTTCTTTACGTCGCACGGATTGCCGCACAAGGTGCACGACCTGGATGGAAGCGAGTCGGGGGCCGGATTGTCTACGACCGCGGGTGACAGCGTGGCGAATCTGATTGAATATGAGACGTATGGACGTGTGATGGCCAAGTCGGTGCTGGACCACTTTGAGGTGAACTTGCGCTGTTCGCCGCTTCTGTTCAAGTTTCTTGTGCACGAGTCGCGTGACGACCCCTTGCGATCATGGTTGACGCTGGCGGACGTGGAGAAGCTGGAAGGCGCACGACAGGAGCAGATGCGGTGGATGCTGACGCAAGGGCCCGATGTGGAGGGGCCTTATGGCGCATGGGGCGAGTGGGGGCTTACGTACAGTGCCAACAAGAGCAAGACGAAGAAGATGAGCGGGGGGAATAAGACCGCCGTGAATGGTGAAGAAGAAGCGGAAGGAGAACAAGAACAAGAACAAGGAGAAGAAGAAGAAGAAGAAGAAGAAGAAGAAGAGACGGTTGAGTGTGCTGTCACGGAGACGAACAAGCTGGACTACATTGCGCGCTATGTCAACGAGCGTCTCATCTTGCCCATTCTACCGGAACTCAATGCCATACAGACTGGCTTTTACTCGTGCCCTGGCATGAAAGAGGTAAAATATACCAATGATTGTACAAAAATATTATTAATAAGAACGCTTTTTTTTTTGTGTGTGTGGTAGGTATTTCATGATCTGTCGGTAGAAGAGGCGATTTTGTTGGTTTGTGGTGAACGGAATCTGACCCCCGAGCTGATTCTTGACAATGTGCGGTTTATCAACTGGCCCGAAGAGAGGTACGTTTTTGAAGTAGATTGAGTGAGTGTCTCACTTACACACGATATAAAATAATTATTGTACTACATAGCAAAACACCAGCGCTGTTCCGCACACTGATGCGGTCATGGGCGGGTGATGAGCGACGGTTGCGGCAGTTCCTTCAGCTGTGTACGGGACGAGACTCAATGGCAGCGGGGGCACTGGCGGAGACGAACCAAGCAATTCGGATCCAGCGTACGACCACCACAACACACCTGCCGGTGGGGCACACATGCAGTCACTTGCTTGATTTGCCGGACTACAATGATGCCGACTTGCTGAAAGAGAAGATGGAGTTGGCCCTGGAGAGTATTGCTGGCTCAGGGTTCCACTTGGCTTAGTGCATTGTATTGAAGCACACGGAGAGAGGAGGGAGAAAGAAACGAAGTGATAGAGAGAGAGAGAGAAGTAGTATGCGTCTTTTATTAAAATAGTTATAGTGGATAAAGGTTGAGAGAAGAGTTGCAATAACACTTTTTTACACGGTTGACTCGTTGACTTCGAGGAGAGAGGAAGCGACGTCATCGAGGACATCGGCGACGTGGTTCGGAAGATGGTCAGTGACCATGAGGGGACTGACAAGGATCTCGTCAAAGGCGGTTGCGTCGGCCCATTCGCTGCGGAACACACGCCCATCGTTGAGTGGTTCGGGTCCCTGTTTGCGGCTGCAACACCGTCTTCTGGTGCTGTTAGTGCTGTTGTTCTTGCGTGGACGTGTCTCTGTCTTGACGAGATGGATGACGGGCCCGGGAAGATGGAGCGCAATGGGCTCGTCCGTCGTCGAGTCCTTGGCACTGGAGTCTAAGTGCGACTGCTGCTGTGCTGAGGTGGCTGCATCAACAGAGACACTGACGGAGGTGACGATAGAGTCACGCTCGAGCAGTCTTGAGTCTTCGCGCATTCTCGACGGGTGTGCAACCTCGTCCAGGTCGGTCTTGGCAAGACTGCGCCACGGCATAAAGATGGACAAAGAGACCTTCCATTTGGGGAGACTGGAGCGTTGACAGGCGGTGGACGCTTCACTGATGATGGCGGTGACGCTCTCGATGGACGAGCGGGGAATCATGTCCTTGCCGAGGACGCAGCAGAGAGTGTAGGTGGAGAGTTCGCGGTAGAGGGCGGGGGAAACGAGACCACCGGGCGGGGAGTAGGAGAGACAACGAATGTGATGCTGGGGGAAAGCACGACGGGTTAGAGGAGCAAGAAGCGCGGCTGCTCCGGCGCCGAGCGAGTGGCCCACGACTACAATGTTGCGCAGGTGGGGTTCGTTCTCGAGAAGGGTGCGTAACACGTTGCGGTCCATGATGTCGCTGTGAATGCGCCGAGCTGACTGTAGGATGCCATGGTGGGCACGGCAGTCGGGCTCGGAAGTGTCCGGGCCATCGTACAATGTCTGTGCGGGAGTGGCAGCAATGTCAACGAGGGCGTCGCGAAGGGAAAGCGTGCCGCGGATGGCAATGACGACTGCGTTGCGGGTTGTGTCGACTGCAATGTAGTAGGGCATCTTGAAAAGGGCGTTGGAAAAGTCGACAAAGCGCGTGGCGCCCGTTGAGTCAATAAAAAGCTCAATAGCACGGCGGTTCCACTGGCAGGCGTCGCCGTGAACCTGAGGCGGTGCCGCGCCCTCTGCGGAGGCGCAAGTGTAGCAGCAGCAGGCCCCGGCACAGCCACAGGGCAGTAGCCGACAGCAGCCCGTGAGCGGGTGTGTGAACAACCAGAGAGGCCAGCCATACGCGGCGAGCATGTACTTGGAGAAGTGTGCGAGTTCCAGGACGGCGTCGCGGTCGTCTGAATTGCCGAGCATGAGTCGGCGCGACTGTGGGCCCGCACGCTGGTCGTGCAGTGCAACCCAGTTACGACCGCCAGGGGCGCACGCGGGGCGTATTCGTGGTTCTTTTACAAGAACTACGTCGCTGGGCACGACCTGGTCGTGCTCGTCGAGGTAGCGCTCTTGTGCGCGACGTCTCTCGTCTTGTTTCTGACGCGCACGCACAAACGCGAATCCCGCCATGGCGTCGCTAGGCACCACATCGAAGGGTTGGAGGCTGTCGGAGAGCAGCTGTGCGGCCGCACTAAATGCCGCCATGTAGTCGTGATCGGGAGTGCTGCGACTGGTGCTGCACATTTCACAGAGGCGTCCGCAGCAGCAAATGGTGCGCAGTCGGCGCTCCCACATTTTCGACGAAGACATGCCGATTTTACGGGCAAACGCCGACACAAAGGTGCCACCAAGGAAGGCCAGGACAAAAGCAACAATGTTGATGGCAACAGCGGCGCGGAGCAGCTCGAGCGCCAGTGCGGTAAGACTGTCGCAGCCGAGCCTGCGCACAAACACAAAGTAGATGCCGAAACCGACGCCCCAAACAAGTTCGAGAACAAGCACAAGGGAGCTGAGGATGAGGAGGACGGGGACACTTCGCTTGCGCCGGTCGACGTCCTTGAGGCCGCCGCGAGAGGAGGCGTAAGCGAGAGACAGGTCGAGAAGAAGCGCCGTCGAGTAGACGACCAGACACGCAATGTACCACGCCTTGATGAGCCGCGCGCTCTCCGACGTGCACACTTCCAAGCCAAGCTCAACGGAGCTGTACGCGACCGCATAGAAGGCGACAGTGATGCCGTGCAAGAGCACGCTCCATCCGGCGGACCAGACGAATTCTGAAGCGGAGCCGAGTAAGCCATCGCTGGGCCCCTTCTTTTGAACTTACCATCTGTGGCCACAGGGAGAACTCGTCCGCACACAACAATGCTTGGCATACCAAAGGAGTAAGTTAGAATTTAGATTGATCGGTTAAGATAATTGAGTTTGCTTTACTTTAAAATTTAAATGTCATTATTTATTTCTGTTTGATTTAGATTGTTTGGGATGGAGATGATGAGTATGAATGTCAACGTGACGCATCTGTATGCAGAATGGCTGGGGCATTATAGTGACTGGGCTCTGTGGACACTTGTCATCCCATCGTACATTGTTGCGCTGTACACGCTCGTCTCGCTCTTCTACATCGTCATCGATGTGTGCCAGCCCAAGTGCTTGGTCAAGTACAAGGTGCAGGAGGGCGTGAATCAACCGCTTACGACCAGTATGGATGAAAGTAGAGTGACGTTTGGAATCATCGCTCAACTCCCATCGACGAATAGAACAAATATTGTCGACGCTTCCGCGAATTATCGGCAATCTGGCGCTGCTCTATGCGGTAGGCTACGCTACGTTCCCCATTGCAGTTGCTGTAGAGATCCCCTTCCAGGCGGCGCTGCCGTCTCCTCTCGAGGCAGCTTTGTCGCTGTTGATCATTCTGCTGTGCGAAGAATTTGCCTTCTACTACTCTCATCGACTGCTGCACTGGGGCCCGCTCTACCGCCGCATCCACAAGATCCACCACGGTTTGACGCGCCTCGTTGAGAGAAGAGCGGTGCTAATTGGTGCTCTATAGAGTGGAAGGCTCCCATTGCGATGACGGCTATTTATGCGCATCCCATTGAATTCCTCGGAGGAAACGTCTTTGCCATTATTCTGGGCGTCTTTGTTGCGCAAGCACACCCTATTGTGATTTTTGTGTGGTATACCATTGCGATCACAGGTACGCACAAGACATCAAACGAAATTTTTCGATTTATGGTGCTTATATTCTGCATAGGTACTCTCAATGTTCACTCTGGGTACCACTTCCCTTTTGCACTGTCGCCCGAAGGTACACCGAATCGACACCTTACAGACCAAGAAGAAGAAAACTAAGTTTTTCTTTCTTTCTTGTGTGTGTGTGTGTGTCTGTCTGTCTGTCTGTCTGTCTGTCTGTCTGTCTGTCTGTCTGTCTGTCTGCCTGTCTGTCTGTCTATGCTTGTGTATGTGTGTATGGTGTTTAGCACACGATTTCCACCATCTCAAATTTGACACAATGTATGGAACACTGGGCCTTCTCGACTGTAAGACCAAGTGGACGAAGTATAGTACTATCAGCTTTGCGTTGACTGTTTTTTTTTTTTAGGGTTCCATGGGACGGATGCACTCTTTCACTCGTCGGGTCAATCTGAGCGTCATCGTGTGCTCTTTTCCCTTGCGCCCGCTGAAAAGAAGCTCAAGGACAAGAAGAAGATGTAATATTAATAATACACTATCATGATGTGTTATTGTGGGTCAACGGGCGCGTCGGCGTGAGTGACAGAGTGTACTTTCTCGCTTCAATACTTCTCACCATCATAATTCTTAAATAGACACTTTTAGGGACTAGGGTCAGTCTATCAACTATGGCCGTCACTTATTGCAATACTTTTGGGGGGGATTTTCTTCTCTTATTTATTTGAGGCGATTTCCAAATTTTCGATGATTAGAATATTTTAGAGTTTCACTTTTTTTTTGCTCTCAGTAGCTATTTCGTCTATAATCTTCCTTATGCCACCAGCAACAGATACTTCCGATGCTGAATCCCAAGCACCCCGAGCTCAAGATCCGGTACGCCGCGAGACGACTTAGCGTGTTTGTGATTTATGCGCCCACTTTGCAACCAGGCACCGCACAGGCACAAACGAGACACCCTACTAGGTACGCTGCACTATTTGCCGCCTGGCCGGCTTGCACGGCACCCCTCTAACACACTCGTGCCCGCAGATGGGCTCATTGGCGTCGCGATTCGCTCCAAATCGTGGCTGGTGTCCGCCGTGTACCTTCTCCTTGTCACGTCGACCGTACCGCTCCTGTTTGTCCTCGTCTGGTATGGTGCCATCCCCCTTGGCGAGCCCGACGAGTCCTTTGGCCAAAACGCCGTCTGGGTTCTTCTGGTGAACCCCGGGACGTGGACCTTCTGGTAAGACAGGAGGCGTCTTGCTCTGGGGCGAAAATATAGTGCATTCTCTCCCCTTGAATACTAATTATGGTCAACTCCCCGCCAGGTCTTTTTTGATGATTGCCGTATTCTTTGCGTGCCTCGATGAGAGTGAACCATGGCGTCCCTTTTCAGACTACTGGCGGATTCTTGTGGCTACCTATGTGGTGCAGGTGAGACTTCTTTTTTTGTCACTCTCTTGAGGTTTTCACTGATTGCTTGTTTTATAGGTTGTCGTCATGACACCACTGACGACGGCCGCGGGGACATTTCCTTTAATTGGTCTGATTCCCATTGCTCTATGCTACATCACGACCCTTGTGGGTTTGCGCTCGTGTCGCAAGAGCATCGTATCGCATCGCACAAGTCAGTCGCACCTGGAAGATCACCTTCGTGCCGAGCTCCGCCACTACACATCTGCCGGCCAAATTGTGCGTTTGAGCGAAAGCGAAGTACAGGAACTTGTCCATGCACGCGAATTGCTTGCAACGACTCGTTCGTCCAATGTGCATGGCGGGACAAGTCAGTCTCAATCAGAAACCACTGGTCAGAGTCCACAAGCGACGGCAGAACCACAGCCCACGGAAGAACCACAGCCCACGGAAGAACCACAGCCCACGGAAGAGCCACAGCTCACGGAAGAATCACAGCCCACGGAAGAATCACAGTCCACTGAACAGAGTGTGCATAAACCTCAAATCTCTGAGAAGAGTTCGCATGAAGAAGCACAAGCCACTGAGAAGAGTCTATTCCAACCAGAAGAAGAAGATGCGTGTACACTGCCAAACGTGCCCACCAACGAAAGTGAATCTCCCGCAGTATCCTCCGCTGACGCCCAATCGTCATCTACACTTCCTCAGCCGTCGCAAACACTAACACAAAGCGGCATGTTTGAAATGATGGAAGCAACCCACACCACACTCAGCAACACGCCAGACACCCCTCCAGATGAACCACACCACACGATTGACGGGCGGACCTTTCAGCGCAAACTGCGCGTGTACACGGGCTGCATGGCCTCCTACCTTGTTTTCTTTCTTGTCCTCACGGGGATCATTGTTGCCATGCCCTCCCTCAGTAGCGGTGCTCAGCGCGTCCTTATCATTCTCATCGGCATTATTGCCTTTATTTTCAAGAAGATCATTCTTGCCCTCTCCGACGTGTTCCCCATGGAGATAGCTATGATTATGAGCGGCCTCTGGATTGAACATCTTGCTCAGGTTTTTGTCGTCCTTGCCTTTCCCCGCGTCGATTCCCCCGCGGGCACCTACGTTGTCTTTTGGGCCATTGAGGCTGCCGAAAATCTCGCCTATTTGCTCTTTCTTACTGACAGGTAAACGAGAGAGAGAGAGAGAGAGAGAGAGAGAGAGAGAGAGAGAGAGAGAGAGAGAGAGAGAGAGAGAGAGAGAGAGAGAGAGAGAGAGAGAGAGAGAAACAAAGTGATAGAGAGAGAGAGAGAGAGAGAGAGAGAGAGAGAGAGGAAAGAAACAAAGTGATAGAGAGAGAGAGAGTGTGTGTGTATGCATGTGTGTGTGAGTGAGTGAGTGGGTGAGTGAGTAAGAGAAAGTGAGAGGAAGAAAGAAACAGTAGGATAGAAAGATACGAAGTGAGAGATTTTTTTGTGTCACTTTATTGACAGCTATGATTGACTGGGCTTGTGTTTTGTGTGTGTGTTTTTTTAGATGGTTTATCTTTCGTGTTTGGGTCAAAGATTGGCTCAAAAACGTCTTCACATGCAAAAGTACACCAAATTGGATTTACGTGTAGACACAATCATGCACATACTCACATCCTCTCTGTCTTTCTGTGTCTCTCGTAGGTTGTCACGCCACGCCTGGCGTGAAGCCCATTACAGAGCAGGACGACCCACTGGACCGGGGCCACTCCAACTTCCGTGCAGGCTATCGTCGTCGCCAGACGCGCTTCTTCATCTGGAAGCTCGTGTCGCTCATCTCGGGGCTCTTTTACTACCTTACGCTGACCTCTGTCCTGCGCTTTGGCTACAACGCTTCTTTCTACCCCTACGCGCCCGATAGCACACAATCCGTCTCGCCCACCGGTGCGCGCACATCTCCACTTGACGTCCACGCCTTTCGAAGCTCCGTGATTTTCGCCGCCACCCTCCTTCTTTGGTGCTTTGTCACCCTCTTCATTGGCGTCTGGGTCATCGCCCGCTTCTTCCCGTCCGTCCTCACTGCTCTCAAGCGCATCTACTTCAACACCCTTGTTAGTGCTGCTCACTATGGAGTCGTCCTTGCTCTCTTTATGGGCAATATGTTGGTCGTGATGAGTATTTTTCAGCGTCAGAACCGCATTTGGTTTTTCCGGCTCTGAATTAAAAAATTACGTATATTATTTTTGTATTTCAATTTTTTGTGCGTTTATTATTGTGGTACAATTTCTTTGTCTTTAAAAGGTTTTGATAAGTTGCTCAACCGTCACAATAGTGCCCATAATACCACCAACGACACCTGAACGTACAGCAAAGGTGTTAGCGCGAAAAGTAATAATTATACAGACAGTGACGATTGAAAGAAAAGATGGTGACTAGTGTGTGTGTGTGTGTTTTGCTTACCAATAACCATATACAAAATCAAAAAGCCCTTCTTCACTTTGTGGCCCTACTCAAATCAAAAAGTTAAAGCGGGATGACAATTATGCGTGGTACTTTTGAGTGGTTTGTGCTTACGGTTGGATATAATTTGAAGTAAAATAGGCCCGGAAACACAAACTGGAGAGTGGCTCCTCCAATGTTACCAATGAGGGCCACTAACAGACCAAACTGGGGCACAGTCAACTGATGATGATGGAAAGATGATGATGTAGAAACAGAGTGAGTCAAAGTGAGGGGGAAGTTGAATCGTGTTCGTACGGCAATGATTGCTGCAACAATGCAAAGGGCCAGACGAAATAGGTTCTGGATGGCCTTCTTGTGGTGAATGGGCGCACGACCAGGCTTGAACATGGCCTGGACAAGGAAGCAGAGAAAGGAGGGAGAAAGAAACAAAGTGTGTGTGAGAGAAACAACGTGATAGAGGAACAAAGTGAGAAAGAAACAAAGTGATAGAAAGAAGGGGGAACGAAATAACGTAGTAATGAGTGAGTCAAACAAAGAGGAAAATCTCAACACTTGATTGCATTTCAATCCTCAATCACTCATATTCACGATAGTCCACTTACCTCTTCACAGATATCAGTGACGACAAACAACTGAATGGGGAACGAAATCAGAATGGCAATGACAAGCGAAATGCGTGAGATATTCGCAAGAACGTTCCACAGATGCTCAGAAGAGCCAGCATTAGCAGCATAGAGTGAAATATCATTCTAAAGACACACAAAACAATTCACTTGTCATCACAACGTATCACCACAAATATATATATATATGTGTGTGTGTGTGCTTACGGCGAGTTGGTCGCTCACATCACGACCAAACGCAAGGTATGGAAGCACTGCAAAGAAGATGTAGAGGACGCCCGAGCACAGCACACAGATCGAGAGCACTTTAGGGAATTTTTTCGGTTCCAACATGGAGGTTTCACAGGGAATCACAATGCCAATCCCTGAGAAACACAGACACAGGGAGGAGTTGTGTTGACAGTCAGTCAATGACATTGAATCAAGTTTCGGCGAGCGAGTCAAGACAGTCCGACACATTCAATACAAATGGCATTGTGCATACCTTCAATGCTGTACACGGCAGTTCCAAACATGACTGGTAAAGTCTTCCAGTGTACCCACCAGTCCAGTTGCAACGACACATCCTACCACCACACAAAATTGCTCAGAGACCCGCTCACACACACACGTACACACACAAACTGATCCACTCGTCACTTTGCTTCACCTTTCTCTCTATCACTTTGATTCTTTCACATTCCGCTCTCTATCACATTGTTCTTTGCCTTTCTCCCCTCCTTTCTCTCTTACGGGAATGTCACGGGTGGACAGCTGTGCACAGGACACAGCAATGATAATGATAAGACCAAGCAGAAGCATAACATTGGCAAACTGCGACGCGGGACCCAACCACCGCATTCTATTTTTGGATTACCATGTAAGAATGTATGGGAAGATAAGGGAGGGCGTTTCGCTTACGTGCGGATCCAGGACATGCCCACAAAGATAGGGAAGAGACACAGAAGAATGTACACGTTCGAGAATTTGATAGGCCAGTAGTACGACAGGTTTTCCGATACATACACTGCAAGGAACAGAAAAACCAGAGGTAAAACAACTCACCAGTGCACTCCCTCAAATCTTACCCATATACACGACTGAGAAGCCAAATTGCGTGAAAATGAGCAACGTGTTCACGGCAATGTGCATTTTGCGACCGTACGTGACCGTCGCAATATCTGCGTACGTGGTTGCCGCCCCTTTCAAGGCGTGCTTGCAGTCAATCAGCACCAACATGGAGTGCAATGACATGAGCAGAATTGACGCCATAATGAAAACACCCGCCTGAGACACACAGACACAGACACAGACACAGACACAGACACGGAAGGTGAGACAGGAACGATCAACTCAAGTCATGTTGTCGCTTACAAACAGTCCAGACTGAGCAAAGGCATGGGGTAACGCCAAAATACCACTGGCAATGTATCCTTTGACAAGATTCATTGCCGTTTGGGCGACGCTAAGCAGAAAGGAAGTGCAACGAGACGCACAAAAAAAAAAAAAAAAAAAAAAAAAGAGCAGAGAGGTCAAAAGAGCAAGAGAGACGAAGAAAGTCGCTGTACGACGTACGTAGCAGTGGGTAGTCTGCTCTCGAGAACAACGTCGGCAAGCAGCGGCTGGCTCTCCTCGTCGGCGGTGCGTGCGGGTGCTGTGTCATCGTTGATGCGTCCGCTCTCTTCGCGCTTCACACAGCCCATGTCAGTATCCTTCTTTGCCATTGCCCCATCCCCACCGCCGATAAACCCCGTCGTGCTCTGTGTGCGTGCCCAAATGTGCCCCAAACGTGAGCAAACTCGACGCAAAATGACGACAAAGTAATATTGGGGATTTTTTTTTCTTCTTTTTTTTATGACAAATGGGCATTGTGCACCGCTGTGGCCCCGTGTTCGGGTTCTTTTGTTAGTACCTGCATAGACTGGCTTGAGTTTCGTACACCGTGACTCATTCCCGAAAATGGGATTGCGATTAAAATTAAAAAAAATTGAAATTAGTTGAATTTCTAAGAGAATAATTATGATGAATTATTTCTCGGGTCATTCCCGCTTGGAAGTGCAAGAAAGTGGGCTGCTCTTTGGTATGTATGTTGTCAACTGTCGTGGTTGTGGTATTGTGTTGATTGTATACATCAGTCGCTACTGCATTACTTTGATTATTCCTCTTATTTCATAATACAATACAATAATACTGTTTCGGTTGCAGGCGGTTGCGTCACCAGGGCTGCGGGACATCCCAGAGCATCTGGGAGACAAAGGCAAACTTATCGCGCATCTCCGACGCACGGGGGTCGAGCACAACGCGATGGGGCAGCATAAGGAGGGCAACGCCCAAGACGTGCCACGGCAGCGCGTCAATGTTGCTGTGGATGAGTGCCTCGGCACACGCCGCAGCAATGAGGTCGCTTGTGGACGAGGCAGAGAGGCCATTGACAACGCGCGCAGTAAAGTCGTTGGAGACGGACGGGCTGAGCATGGGTGAGCGCACAGTAAGCGTGAGATCGCGCAGATACACACTCACATCGTGACTCATGTACACACTCCCAATCTCGTCACGAATCTCCCGCAATTGCTAAAAGCAATGAAAAAAAATGAAAACCAAATCGAATTCAAATTCGGTGTCCTACTGAGTAGTGGAGAAGAGGGTTAAAGTCGCTTGTGACATTGACTCCCGGTTCGCTAATGCTCTCCAGCTCAATGTGCAGGCCACAGAAGAAAGTGTCGCGCTATGGAAATAACCAAACGTGAGAGAGAGAGAGAAAGGAGGAAGAAAGAAACAAAGTGATAGAGAGAGAGACAAAGGAGGGAGAAAGAAACAAAGAGATAGAAAGAGAGAGAAAGGAGGGAGAAAGAAACAAAGTGATAGAGAGAGAAAGAAAGGAGGGAAAAAGAAACAAAGTGATAGAGAGAGAAAGAAAGGAGGGAGAAAGAAACAATGTGATAGAGGAG
>CALSCP010001278.1:0-18149 GCA_943704425.1 Ministeria vibrans ATCC 50519 | reverse complement strand
CGTGATAGAGAGAGAAAGAAAGGAGGGAGAAAGAAACAAAGTGATAAAGAGAGAGAGAGAAAAGCGTACAAGAGAACCAATGAGAGCATCGGAGTCAGTTGAGACGACAGCAATGAAGAGAAACATGTCGGGAAGGAGATACTCGCGCGCATTGTCGGGGGAGACAAAGCGACCGCTGTGAAGGACACGGACAAGCTCGGCCTGAGCAACGCTCGAAAGGTCGTGGACACCGTCAAGGACGAGAGCTTCGTGAGAGAATAGGGCACGAGAGGAGGTGGAAGCGGACGCGGACGCGGAGTCAAGAGGAGAAGGGAACTGGTGGGGTGCGCTGGTGTCGGTGGTGGTGCTGATTGCGGCTGCTCCTTCTGCAGCTGCTGTTAAGATGCCGCCTGGTGTCGGTGTTGATGCCGATGATGATGCCGATGGTGAAAGATGGTTGACGTCAATCTCTGCAACGCTGTTGACAAAAATATCGTTGGATTGGTCCAGGTCCGATGCGTCAATGGATAGTTTGCGGTAGAGAGCCTCATGGTGGATACCACCAGTGCCTGCGCCCAAGGGGAGCGACGAGTCGCTGTTGTGCTGGGGCATCGAGGCCGCAGTGGTGGCTGGTTTGCGACTGGGCGTGGGTGTGTTCATGGGTGCAGCAAGGGAAGGGAGTAGAAGTGCTTCGTCTTGGCTCGCCATACCCTCCTCATCGTCAAGCGCCTCTTGCGACTCTTCCTCAACAATATACGTGTGATGCGGGTACACGGGTGGTGCTTGTGCCTGATACGACGAACGCGCCGACGTCACCATTGCTGCGGCAGGTTCGCTCGTGAGACGACGCAACCCTTGCTTCGAGAAACTTGAGGGGTTGTTCAGTTGCGATAGACTCTGCGACACCGCAACAATCTGGTCGTTACTGAAGCGACGCTGCAAAGCAGTCGTTCTCTTACGCGTCGAGCCACCGGCTCCACCACCAACACCACCACCACCGCCACCGACAACAACACCACTCTGAGCGTTCTCTGAGGTGAAGAGGCTCGGCAGCGACGACCTCGACGGATGCGACAGTTGTTGTGTACTGCTCGGCCAAAACGTCGAACTCAAACTCTCGCGCAACGTAGGATGGGACTCCACGACTTTGGTCGACATTGGCGGTGGCACCAGCGCCGAGAGGAGTTCCTGTGGGCTGGTTTCACCAGAGCACGCGTACTCGCTGCACTGACAGCCGAGCAGACAGCGAAGAATCTGAGAGAGACAGAAAAAGCAGTACAGCTTCAAAAAACAAAAAATGGGGGTTTCAGCGTACCTCGGCACACAAATGCCGCATTTGAATGGCACACAATGGTGCAACATGAATGATGACGTGGCGGCCGCAGACGAGAGAGAGTATAATGGCATGGAGGAGCTGATTGGGAAGAGCGGGAATGTCGAGTTTCCTTGCGACGCGCTCCTCTAATCGATCAAGAAAATCGCGACCGCCTCCCGGTCGGACGCCTCCGTCCGATCCGCCACTATGCTTTCGCATCAAGAAAAACAGTAGTAGACGAGTAAGACGACTGCAGAACGATTTATTGAACGAACGATCAACCAACTTGATCACAAAGTAGAATCAAGTTTGACATTCTTTTACTTTTCATGGCTGACTTTCGAACGGGTGAGGCGCGACCCCTTCCAAAGGAGGTTCCCTGTGCGTGTCGCAACGTGTCGGCGCTGGAGACGCTGAACTGCATTGGCGAGGGCACTTTTGGAGTGGTCTATCGTGTGCGCGAACGCACTTCCGGTACGGCGCACGACGCCTGGCGTCACCCGCCCCCATGGCAGTGTATACTCGGTCCCAACGCCAACTTGTGGCTTGTGTGGTGTTTTTGTACCTGTAGGCACAATATTCGCGCTGAAACGCGTTCGTCTCGAAATGGAAACGTCGGGATTTCCACTTTCGAGTCTGCGCGAAATCTCTCTGCTTCTCTCCGACGCGTGTCGCCACGAGAACGTAGTGCGGGTCCACGAGATTGTTGTGGGCGATCAGCTCGGCGATGTCTTTCTCGTGATGGAGTATTGCGAACAGGTGAGAGAATAGGAAAGAGAGAGAGTGTGTGTGTGTGTTGCCTCTGACACAAGTCATTGTAGGACATTGCCACCCTTATTGACTCTGTGCGTGCGCCCTTCACCGAATCCGATTGCAAATGTCTCACGCAACAGCTCCTGAAAGGTGTTGGGCACTTGCATGCGCATCATGTTGTCCATCGAGACATCAAGCTGAGCAATATTCTCCTGACCGATCGAGGTGTCCTTAAACTTGCAGACTTTGGCTTGGCGCGAAGAATAGGTAGGCATTTGACACGTATTCAACATCAATCCACACACACACGTACACTCACTCGCTCACTCACACGCACGTATATAATATACAGGGGAACCGTCGCGCGAGAAGTCGCTGACACCGCTGGTGGTGACACTATGGTACCGTGCACCCGAACTGCTGCTGCTGCCAGGCCATGCGTACACCAGTGCCATTGACATGTGGTCGGTCGGCTGTGTCCTCGGCGAACTGCTTGCTGCTCATCCCTTGATGCCTGGCGATACCGAAGTACACTTCAAACAAACGAGCACTACAGCAATCGTTTTTAAACTAATTACTCTGTTCATTTCTCACATAGATGACACAAATGGGACTCATTGTAGATCTTTTGGGCGCTCCAAACGAGCATTTATGGCCCGATTATGCACTTGTGAGTGCCTCAGCGCGTCGACACATTGCACCACAGCCCTACAACCACATTGGCGAGCGGCTTCCGTCGCTCTCGGCTGCTGGTCGCGACCTTCTCCACTCGTTGTTGACATACGACCCGTCACGACGCGCCACAGCCGACGACGCACTCGCACACGAGTATTTCCGCCAACGCCCGATTCCTACCCTTGTCGCCGACTTGCCTACATACCCCCACCTGCGCGACGCTGCACCGTCGCGTGGGCGGGATCTCCGAAGGAAAAAGTAAATAGAAATTGTATAAGAACAGTGTATTTTTCGCGTACAGAAGACAAAATGGTTTGCGGAGTGTTTAGTGTTGGATGCGTTTTGAATACAAAGATCAGAAGATGAGGGGCGAGCCGGCAGCATTGGTAGATCTCTCTCGCCTTGTCAAATCCAATAATAATTAATTATTATTGTTCTTATTAATTATGATTATTGATTAGTTTTATTGATTATTATTTATTAAATTAATTATTTCACTTTTTTGTCAACTTTCTCTCTTCAAACGATACATCACTAAACACACAGTACATCATGCCGTTCGGAAAAGCTCTCAAGGATACCATGAACTCGATGACGATTGGGTACGTCCTGTCTATTATTTTTGCGTTCTTTCTCGCAAATGTTGAAGTGCGAACTTCTAAGTCGAAGTGCGAGTTTTTCCCTCCGACTTTATTTCGCGTCTTTGTTGAATGTCTAGCACTTCTATACACTGGCATACAATATGCACATGCTGTTGTGCAACGCGCTCCTTCACACAAGGGCCAAATTCTCGCACAATCCAACACTCTTCTGACGGTTACATTTCGTATACTTTTTCAGTGCCGTTACGCGCAAGAAGCATCACGTCTTCACCATTTCAACGGAGACTACCGCCTTGGAGGCGCTGAAGGTCATGTCGAGGCACCAGATTGGATGCGTTGTTGTCAAAGACAGCGAAGGTACGCAGCAAAAACGGGAAAATAAAATCTAATTGGGTTTGTTTTTTTTTTTTTTGAGGATAGACGCTTTCGTTGGCATTGTCAGTATGACAGATATTATGGCTTACGTTGCATTTGGTCTTGTGGATCCTAAGACGTGCAACGGCGAAGCTTCATTTACCGTAAGACAGAGAAAAAAAGGGCGTCGCGACTAATTCAAATGAATAATTTTTTTTATTCCCTCAGGAAGTTGATCTTACTGCAAACGCTGAGATGAAACTCGCGGATCGCAAGGCATTTGATCTCGTTACTCTCAGCGAGGAGGGACAGTGCGGCAACACCCCCGCCCTGGGAGGAATTTTTGTCTATGACGAGAGTGACTCTGTCAGTCAGGTACAGAAACTTCACAGAAACAACTAAATNNNTTTTTACGTTTTTTAATTGTCAGGTGTGCGAGGCCTTCTCCAAGGGCGTGCACCGTGTGATTGTGCGCTGCAAGCCTACCTTTGTGCACCCCAGCCCATTTTTCCGCCTGTGCACGCAAACCGACGTTGCACGTGCCCTCTACCGCCAGATGCTGCTGCACGAGCCGTCGGCCGCTGTTGACGCAATCGTGGCGCCCGACAACATGCCCGAGCTGATCACCATGAAGCCCACCGATACGGCTCTCAATGGCTACCGCCGCATGCTCTCCAAGCAGCTCAGTGCCCTGCCCGTCGTCGACAGTGTAGGCATGATTGTTGGCACGCTTTCCGTGTCTGATCTCAAGTACGTCAAGACACTGTCGTGGCTTTCCCTTCCCGTTACCGAGTTCCTCGACGAGATCCACGGCCGCGAACACACTCTTGCCTTCTACGCCACCCCGCAAGCGCCTCTCGCCGAGGTGCTCAACCATCTGCTTGCCACCCACTACCACCGCTCGTGGATTGTCAGCAACAAGAAACTCATTGGTGTCATTACGCTTAGTGACATTTGTCGCGCCTTGTACGCCTAATAATTAATTGCTTTTTGTTTTTTGTTTTTTCAATAAAATTTTGCGCGCTTTTATCATTAATAATTTGATTTTCATGTTCGACTGGCGATTGTGATTTATAATAAGAATAGAAAATAGAGAGAGAGAGAGTAAGTACGTTTGCTTGACGTACGACATATACTTGCAGGTCTTCCAATATTTTACATCTCTGGTTCTTCTCGAACAAGTTTAATGTCACAAATACACTCTTCATATTATTTAATATTAATTTTTACGTCTTCAATCTTTTCAAATAATAATTAACATGCCTTTCTCAAAAGCCCTTCAGGAAGAAGTCAACGCCACCTCTATTGGGTAAGCGGCCTAATTGGGAGCTGAGTATTTCTTGTTGGACTGCTTTTGGCGAAGTGCGAGGTTTTGACAGTATTCTCGCACTTCACTCAAGCTTCGCTCTCGTTGCGTTCCACAGCCACTGTGACTTGGATATTTATAGTCCCAAGTTGAAGATCTAATACATTAAGCGCTGCAACCGGATAGCGCAGTGCTCGCCAGCTTGCTTGGAGTGTCTTTCGTTAACTGTTTGCTTATGCATTTGTTTCGCTTTTTTCAGCCACCTCACTCGCAAAAAGCACCACGTCATTCACATCAATACAGACACATCGGCATTTGACGCCCTCCAAGTCATGGCCAAACACCACATTGGCAGTGTCGTGGTGAAAAATGCCGAATACGACACCTTTGTGGGCATTGTCAGCGTCTCCGACATAATGGCGTACATTGCCTTTGGCCTGGTCGAACGCAAAGTCGAGAATGGGGCCGCCTCCTTTGTGGTACAGATCACTATGTCTTTAAATATCATTCATGATGAATATTGTCCATATATTTTGTAGGATGTGGATTTGTCAGTTAATGCGGAGGAGAAACTCAAGTCGCGCAAAGCCTTCGACTTGATCAACCTCACCGAAGAGGGACGAAGCGGAAATACACCTGCAATGAATGGGATTTTTGTGTACAACGACGTCAATTCGTTGCGGCAGGTACGAAAAAAAAAACAAAAATTATTATTGTTGTTTATTTCTCCGCTCATGATGGTATCGCTACCTTTAATAATTTAAGATTTGCGAGGCTTTCCATAAAGGTGTACATCGCGTTATTGTCCGCTGCGAACCCACATTCTTCCACCCGAGCGTTTTCTATCGTCTGCTCACACAGACGGACATTGCCAAGCTGCTGCTGAAGCAATTGAAAAAACACGCACCTGAAACGACAGTGGGCGACATTTGGGAGGAAAAAACCAAGCCTAAAATGGTGACGGTGGGACCCAGCGAGACGGCACTTGATGGGTACCGACGGATGTTGACACACAGTCTGAGTGCTCTGCCCGTCGTTGACGGCACCGGCATGGTGGTGGGCACGCTGTCCGTGTCCGATCTCAAGCTGGTGGATGAACTCATGTGCATCTCCATGCCAGTCACAGCATTCCTTAAGCATATCCACGGCACGGAACGCCTGGCCCTTGCTCACTATGCCACAACAGATGCGCCCCTCACCGAGGTCCTCGAACATCTCCTGTCGTGCCACTACCATCGCACGTGGATCGTCGAGGACAACAAGCTGGCGGGCGTGCTTACGTTGAGTGACATGGCCAAGGCTCTCTTCAACGAGCCTGAGTAATGAGTGAAGAAAGCTGAAACAAGATTTAATTTGAAGAAATGAACACGCCAGTCACAAGGACTTATACAGAATTTATACACCTGTCATGACATGTTGACCGTCAAGCACCAACACACGTTTGACTTCACTCTTCCTTCCTTCCTCTGCGCATGACAGGTGTATAAATTCTGTATAAGTCCTTGTAACTGGCGTGTTCATTTCTGGTGCGCACATCTTCACCGTGCCGCCCACCAGGGGAGGTGGGGGGAGGAAGGGTATCGTCACAGGACACACAATGTGTACCTGGTCGGACATTTACATTATCGTTTTGTACACACAACTCCACTAGACTCACGCCCGAGTTGGGCGAGTTCAAGGTTCACGCTTGAACGACTGTCAAGACTCGCCTAGTCGCCTTTGGGGGGTTTTTTTGGGAATTGGGAGTCGACTCATAAATTTGGGATCGGTGAGAAACTGAAAATATAATATAATGGAGAAAAATAAATAGAGAATCAAGAGCTGTGCTCAATGGCAATTGTCAAAGCAAAAACTATATACAAATCAAAGGAATATAATAAGAAAATAATTAATAATAATAATAATAATTATTATTATTATTATTATTGATTATTCATTATTATTATTATTATTATCAATGGATCAAACGGAGCCACCTCGCACGTCCACCAAACGCCCCTTGGTGGACTCAGCGCCAAGCCAAGTGACCAGTGCGGCTCGCGAGTTCCTTGCCTCGGTCAGCGTGCAGTGCGACGAGGGCCGTCGCCATGAGGGAGGGACGGAGGAGGAGCAGGGCGACAACAACGACGACGACGACGACGATGCACGCGACAAACCACCCAAGAAGAAGCACAAGAAGAAGGTTTCGACGGCCCTTGCGGCTGCCGTACGAGAAGGAGTCCAAGAGATCTCTCTGGAGACGTACCGCAGTGTGCTGGGTGCTGACGTAAGGGTGTCAGAGGGGTGTGTGTGTGTGTGTCGCATGTCTCTCATTTGCGTTCGTAGGCAAAGCTCGAACTGAATGTTGTCGCGCCGGAGACGGTGGTCAAGACGAACGATGTGCAGGAACTCCTTCTGTGGATCCTTGCCGATGGCGTCTCGCCGAAGTGGGCATTTGTCAAAGTACGGCGAAGGAGAAGACAAAAGACACGCTGCGTCTGATGAGAAATACCCTTCTCTTGCAGCATCGCCTTCTGGCCCACCACGTTGTCGTTGTGATGGCCCATTCACTAGGACCCGACACCTTTGAGTCCCATCGGGATGCACTCGCCCATCTTGGATCATCAGAGCGCTTCCCTTGGTCGCTGCAGGCGCAGGCGCCCTCGAGTCGTCTCCGTCTCCAATCGCCACTGGATGGTCTCCTACTGTCGCCCCTCACGAAGGAACAGCGCAAGAGTGTCAAGAACAGCAAGGCTGCCGAGGTTGCTGGCAAACCGTACGGCCTCACAGACTGTTTATTGACGATTGAGCAGCTCACTCGGGACGAGTACCCGACACTCAGTGCCGCGCTCGGTGGCAAACTGGTGTCGCGCGAATCTGGCTACCGCGACATCACAACAGACAGCACGGTGACTGTCGATGATGCCAATCCGACTGCACCTTTCTTTGCAATTGACTGCGAAATGGTGCGCACCAGCGAAGGTTTGGAACTGGCGCGGACATCTGTCCTGGACCAGTCAGGCACCGTCCTGTACGACCAGTACAACATTCCCGACAGACCCATCCTCGACTACAACACCCAGTACGTGCGCATGTGGGTTGATGACACGGCTTGTCGATTCACACTTGTGACTAACTGCTCTTTTTAACCCTTGTCGTCACTCACTTTTGTTGTTCTTTCTTCTTCTTTTCTCTCTCTCTCCCTTTCACTATGTGTCTTGTGTGTGTTTCAGGTACAGTGGGATTACGCCTGAGTTGCTCAAGGACGTTACACGCACTGTGTCTGATGTTCAGCGCGACCTTCTTGCGCTCTTCCCACCCAACGCAATTCTTTTGGGCCATTCTCTTGACAACGACATGCGCTGTCTCAGAGTAAGAGACAGTGTGTGTGCGACGGTTGTTTAATCCTCTTTTTTTGTTTCTCTTTCAGTTGTGCCACCATCGCATTGTCGACACGTCTGTGCTTTTCTCTCACACTCGCGGCCCTTCCTTCAAACCCGCTCTGCGCTGGCTTGTCGAGCGCTTTCTCAGCCGACAGATCCAGACGGGCAATGCGGGACACAGCAGCATTGAGGATGCGCGTGCTGTGCTCGATTTGGTCGCACTTCGTCTGCAGAAGGGTACACACACACGCATCGAGCATTTTCATTGATTGACTCACCAAATCACTCACTCTCTTGGATTGACTTACGATTCCTCACGTCTTGATTATTGAGTGACTCACAAAATCACTCTTGCATTGGGTTGACTCACAAACTGAAGTGCACTTAAATTCATGATTGTTGTAGGTCCGCGTTTTGGTGTGATTACGCCCGACACCGAAGCGCTGTTTAGTCGTCTCGAACGCAACTCGGTGGAGTGTCATGTGTTTGACCGGCCCAACAACCTCCGTCGACACACCAACGGCTCTTCCGCTGTCCATTGTACTCCGTGTCCTTCCGACGAAGAGGTACCACACATACACATGCTAACACAATTGTTCACCCCTCCGTTGATTTGTGTGTAGGTCGCTCAGAAAGTTGCACTGCGTCTGCAGCAGTTCCACACTCAGCCGCCGTCTCGTCGCCAGCTTATCTTTGCGCAGCTGCTGTCGCTTCACTCGCATTTTAACGGAGAGGCGACCGAGACGGATGCCGAGGAGGAGCGTCGCACTGTGACACAGTTGGATTCGAATGTGGGTCTTATCTACGAGGCAGTGCCGCCCGGTAGTCTCATGGTGGTGCTGACGGGTCATGGGAGTGTGCGCGAGATGCGACGCGTGCGAGAACAGGGTCCTGCTGCCGGTGACGATGCCGACCGTCTCATGGAGGCGGCTGTGTCCAAGGCAAAGCGCGCCCTTGTCTTTCTCGCCGTCAAAGAGGGCGCCAGCATGTAAAATTTTATGTACAAGAAGTTTCGAACCTTATTGTCACTGAGTGGGTTTGAAATAAAATATAAAATATTCTCATCACTGAGTTTTGGACAAGTTTGAAAATTTCAGTTTTCACTCGTTCTTTCGATGTCTGACGCTTTGCCGTTCGACGTCGAGCGACGCCTGTCTCGATCAAAGGGTGGTCTTCGCATGGTGCCGTACGATGACAACTCCACATCGCTCCTTGATATTGTACAGACCCCCCAAAAAAAGAAGAAGATGAATAAGAAAAAGAATAGACAAAAAAAAAAACCGGCTCAACTTTTGTCCGACCTGCTCGTTTGTAGGCGGAGCCCGAGTGGCAAGAAGATACGACCATTAGCGCATGCTCAAGCTGCAAGGGTGCCTTCTCCTTTATGAACAGAAGGGTATCCCAAAACGGCAAAAGTGCAGAAAGGTCTCCGTTGAACTTGTTTGTCTTTTTGCGCTGTTTCAGCATCACTGTCGCATGTGCGGCCTCGTACTGTGCGCCACATGCTCTCCAAACTACCTGCCGGTCCGTCGGATGGGCTACAGCGACCCAGTGCGCGTGTGTGCCAAATGCGAGGCGGTGGTCCGTCGCGACAACACCCTCATGGACGTACACTGTAAAACGCTCTGTCGCGGTCTCCGCCTCCAGCTTGCCGTTGCCGACGACGGCCCCGACGCTCCACCAGTCGCCGTCGTCTTCCGTCTGTCGCGCGACCATCGCTCGGCCACCGTCAAACCGGCGCACGAGCGTGTGCAACTCCCAGGCCTGCCTCTCGACCTCACTGTCACCAATTATCGCGATGTGCGCGGCGCCAAAGGTCCCCGAGCCGACTCCCTTGCCATCACCCTTGTTCCCTCCGACCCGGCCACACACCGGCCCGTTGTTTTGCAGGGCGACACCAAAACAGCTACTGCGTTTCACACGGCAATGAAAGAGCTGGTTCTCATCGCAGCAAAAACTAAATAATCAAAATACACCACGCCTTATTACATTGTTGTAAAGTTAACACCCACCCACCAAAGTAATCGAAAATAATAGAAAAACATATCAAAGAGTTCATCATGGTACAGGGTGGCGAGCGCTGTTCAAAATTTGCCCTTGTACTCGTGAAAGCGTTTGTAGTCGGTGTAGAGATGTTGGAAGGAGGTGAGCGACTGACCGACAAGAGACGACGAGAGAAACTCAATGCCACGCTCACCGGCAAGGTCCAGCAACACATAGAGCCCGTCGGCGCAGTCACGACGAAACTGGGCGGTCGTCTGGCGCGCCTGAAGAAGCGTCGCGTACGCCGCGATAATGTGGGACGCGTGGCGAGTCCATGCGTGAAGAGACTGTGCACCCGACGCCGCACCACCACCCACATGCAGCACAATAGCCTCAACCGCACGCGACCATGACGCACCGCACGACGACGACGACAAGGGGGAAGAAGTGGAAAAGGTTGATGACAGGGTGGACGCGCGTGCGGCGGAATCAAGTGCGGCGGACAGAGTGCTGGTGATGGCCGCGACACACGAGCCAGCCGCACTCGCATGCAGACCAATCAGTGTGCTAAGCAGTTCACACAGTGCCACCGTCACATCACCCGTCGTTTCGGCATCGCCATTGTCACTGACGGCAGCACTTGTGGCAACTTCCATCAGAAGCGACACATCACGACTGCTCAGCGCCAGTCCATCCAGCATTGCCAGCGCACGCGCCAGACGCAAAGCCGCCACGGCCACACGCCCTCCTCCACGGCGCACCAGCAGTGCCAGTTGCAAGACAAGTCGTCCAAACAGTCGTCGAAGCACCACGCGACGCACCACAGTGCCGCCACAGCCACGCGCCATCACCAACACCGCAAGGGCCTCTGTCGCCGCACGCGCACGCTCCGTCCCGTGCTCCAAACCCATCTCGGCGCACAGCGACTCAACCACCGCTGCACAATCCGGCCTGTGCTGTCGCCCCAAAGCCACGCATACAATCAGGCGCGACGCATCGCCTCGTGCACCCTCCATCGACGCACACTGAAAGGTGTGCAGCACGAGCGCAACGAAAAGTGCCCGAGCACTCTCGTTGCCCACCACAGACACGTTACTGGCAAGCCCCAGTGCAAGCGCAACCAATCCGCCCCACACAAACGACCCAGGGCCATCGTTGTCGCTTCCCCCTTCACTACAACTCGATCGCATTGCGAGTCGCACCAAATGGTGCAATTGCGTCTCGGCCTCACACACAAACGCACTGCGAGCCCCTTCCCCACGACACAGCGCCGCAGCCGTCCGAAGCACCGCCGCATGCGGAGCGGACGTTGTCGCCACAGCCTCACCCATATGTACACGACACGCCTGGCGAGCCCTGTCAAAGAACTTGAGGGCTACCGGACGTTTGCAGCCTGCCAGTGCACTGGCACAACGCTCAGCGACACTCCAGAGATTGTCCTCATCACCGCCACTCTTCGTCTTTTGACGGACCGTGTCCAGTCGCTCACCAATCCCACTCAAAACTTCCTCCACACCGCTGTCCACACCGGCACCACCGTCACAGCGCACCCAGTACACAAGACTCTCTCCGAGCACAGTCAGTGCACCTCCATCGTGGGACGACGACTCCCTCCCCACCAGATGCATCAATCGCTTTCCACCGTCCGCGAGCACAACGGGTGTCACAACATGAGGCGTAGCGTGCGTCCATTGCGCGAGCACGGCCGCATCGACTTCTCCGTCGAGTCCCGCTTCAACGCAGGCCGTGGCAACCGTGCGATCTGGACAGAGGGGCAGTCGGCCAAGCACAAGGCCTTTGTTGGTGCTCTTCCGCTGTTGCTTCTCCAGTGCAACACGAGCCAGCGTCGCTGTGAGCCTTGCATCGTCATGTGCCGCTGTACCGCAAAGGAAAACGCGCACATTTGCCGCCGAGTCGCGCGACACAAGCAGTCGTGCCGTGTGTTCGACCTGCGTGTCCGAAAGAAGGCCCAGTAGCGGTGTAGTGTGTGTGCGAAAGAGCGTCAGCCAGGCAACCACCTCGTCGTCAGACAGCGCTGGCGTGCACCCGCTGTCTAGCCAGTGCGCAATCACGCTTTTCAGCAATGCCACTGTTTCGCCACCATCGCTGTCTGACGTGTCGACAGTTCGCAGACGATGGAGTGCTAGCGCCAAGTCAAAAAGCAGCGGACGGAGTGCGGCTGGAGGAGTGCGCAACGGCGCAAAAGTGCCAACAAATTTGCTGACACGACGCGTCAGTGTCTTGACGGCAGCGTCAGCGACAGGGGTTCCCAAAAGCGCACACAAATGCATGTGGTGCAGCAGAGCGGTGGCGCAACGGGCCAGACCCATCACAAGGCCCATCTTCGCCGACGTGGCGGTTGCTGTTGCAATAGTGGTCCAGGCAAGGGAAGTCTTAAGAGAGGGCGCGATAAGCTCGGTGCTCATGGTCTCGTTGAGTGTCGTTGTGTGGCTGGCGTAGTTCTCGGGAATGGGTGTCGCATCGACAATGGCGGCGGTAAGCGAGAGAAACGCATACCAACCACTGTGTGCATCGTCTGTTCCTCGCGCACACTCGTCATCACTGTCGTCGTCGTCGTGCTTCTTCTTCTTACTCTTCTTTTTGGCGCGTTTGGCACTCGGTTCGTGCGTGCCCTCGAGTTGTTCGAGTCGCGGTGCGTACACATTTGACATTTCCGTGGCAAGCAGAGTCCACACACTTGGCGTTTGTGCGTGTGGCATGGAACCCACGGCGGTCGTGGCGGCGATCAAGCACGCCTGGGGGAGCGCAGTGGCTGTGAGGTTGCGCAGTGATGCGACGAGAGACGCGATGAGTGTGTCGACGCGACGGAGACGACCGTACACATCAAAGAGACGCTGAACGAGCGCACTGTAGTCGGGAGACTGCTCGTGACGAGGATGGTCTTCGTTGGTACCATTGGCATCGGCCGTACGCACAATATGATGCCAGAGCGACGCAATATGAGTCTCAAGACAAGTGGGAAGCACGTCGAGACAGGTGCAGAGGCCATCGAGGGAAGCTTGCACGTCGAGACGCGCCACGAGGGTCGTGCACCAGTGGGTGAGCCAACGGTCGCGCGCAGCAAGCTCGGCGCTCTGACCAATGTGAATGTTTGCCAGTTGTTGCACCAGTGTGGTGGTGTGAACGGGCGAGGCGTCGACCACGAGTGCACACAGTTTGCGAAAGAAGGCGAACGGCACGGCTGCGTGCTCCTTGTGTGCCGTGGCCGCAGTGGCGTACTCCATAAGGAGAAATGGCAATGCCTGTGGATGCAAATCCGCCAGGGGCACCTGGGCAAGCGCCTCGAAGAGCCGCTTCGTAAACGACGCGTGCGAGTCGCTCGTCTTTTCCGCCGCCATCACAACGTTGCGGTACTCGCCAATGAGCGCACCGTCAAAGAGCGCCGCCCGAAGAGTGGCACGTGCCACACAACAGCTAGACGAATCAGAGTCGGCGGCGAGTCGTAGCAGGGGCACGAGGCAGGCGTCGGCAGTGATCACGGCGAACGTGTGTCGAGCATTTTTGTGGCGTCGCGCAATCTCCTCAAAGAGCGGCAGCACCTCGGCGAGCCAGGCGTCCATTGTAGCCGACGACGAGAGGCGTCCGTCACCAAGTGCCAGGGCCGCAGTGAGCACGCCGGAAAGGTCGGTGGGCGACGAGGCGAGGAGATGAGGACGAACGGCGCGAAGAGCCGCGAGTGCATCGGACAACAGCGACCCGTTCGATTCGACGACCCCCTCGGACGCCAATGCGCGTTCAAGGCCCCGAAGAATACTCAAGGTTGACGTGACCGCGTGAACATGCGGAATGAGCGAGCTGAGAAGACGCCACGAGCGTCCATCTGCAAAGTACGATTTGCTTACGCCGCGCGCAATCTCTTCAAAGCGCAGCGCGGCAACGCGGCTCGCCAGGCCTTGTGTAGCCGAGCATTCGGCCTCGACCTGAGCCAGGCGGTCCAATGACATCAGAATTTTGGTCGAGAGAATATTCAACAATGAGTGGTGATATTCATTATTAATTTATTGTGATTGCGAATTTGCTATCACATTGCGATTGAGAACTACAAAAAATTAGAGTGCACCATATTGGTCATTAGACAATAGACATTACGTTATCGTTTTGATGTTTCGCAGGCACAATTGAGATGTGTGCTCATGTTTCAGTTTGGCGTTTATATACAATTTTTCATACAGTGCAGTCGTGACACCTTCTCACTCAAGCATTTCTTCCTCCTCTGGTAATGCAATGAGCGTAGCCAGACATGCTTGGACAATTTCATCCTGCTCCGCCGTTGAGCACCTCGTCAATACCTACATACAAAAACAAAGATCAAGGACGCGTATTTTACACTGTACCATCCAAACACAAGACACCACACTCACGCACGTACCAACTCCCCCTCCTCCACACCATTCCACACACATTACACACATACATATACATACATACATACATACATACATACATACATACATACATACATATACACACACATACATACATACACACACACACACACACAAGTACCAGGCGCAAATGACAACTGTTTGTGACTCGGCTGTTCATCAACTGCAACAGTTCGTGGTCGGTCAGCTTGAAGGGTTTCATTGCTTCCAGAAAGGCTGAAATCGACTCGGGCGTCTGTACAGACGTCGAGGAGCCAGCGAACAGCGTGCGAATCTGCAGGAGGAGACGAAGAAGAGAATGGCACACAATATGAATATTAATATTACGGTAATCTAAAATGTTGGACTGCCTTCTCCTACCTCGTGATTCAACGTATTTAGATTCTGTAGCTTCTTGGCCGTCTTGGTGTCCTTGGCACTCTGGGCATTCTGCTTCTTCAGCAGCGCGAGCACTTCGTAGTCGGTCAAGAGTCGTGGGTTGCTGCACGTCCTACAGGGCACAGCCCACACCGCGTGGTGTCAGTACACGTAAAGGGAGAGGAGCGAGGCGTGGACACGTACACTTCCATCTCAAATGCGCCGCGATTCAAAGGGACCAAAGAAAAGAAAGATATGATGCAATATAATGAAAATTCCGTCCGTCGACGATTAAAAACGAATCCGACAGTTGCACAACCTTGATACGTCGTTCTTTACTCTTTTTGTGTTTTGTGACACCCTCTGTGGGGTCCGTGTTGCGGCAATGTCGAGTCAGAAGATGCCGTGGCGGGCGGTGGGCGTTGTGCTGGTTGTGCAGTTCAGCGAAGGTATTGCAACATGGGTTGTGGGCAGCATGTCATCCATCCAACCACGCTCCATCCCTAATCCCGCCTTCAAATTGCGTTTGCAGCCTTCCAAATCGTCGGTCTCTTTCCTTATGTTGCGTTCATGGTAAGCACTCGGCAATGCAGAGCTCCATTGCCTTTTGGTTGAGCGGCGCCTTTCTCATTTTTCTGCGTCACAGGTCGCAGACTTTCCTGGCATCAGCGAGGCGCACGTAGGCACTCTGGCCGGACTCGTAGCAGCCGCTTTTGCCTTTGGCCAGTTTCTCACCTCCTACTGGTGGGGCAAGTGTTCGGATCGCTTTGGCGTGCGTCGCGTCGTCCTCTTGTCTCTCCTGTGCACCACCACTTGTGTGTTCATTTTCGGCTTTTCCAAGTGGTACGCCATGGCCTTCGTAGCGCGTCTCCTGTCGGGCCTTCTCAACGGCAATATTGGCGTTCTAAAATCGTTTTTAGGCAAAGGTACGCCGTCTGCACTGTTCATAGCACATTATTATTACACACACACATATAACACTCACTTACACTGTCTTTGTAATTTTTGCGGCCATCCCAGTCACCAATTCACACACACAAGCACGCGCCTTTGCAATGCTCTCAGTCAGCTGGGGCACCGGATCCATTGTTGCGCCTGCCATCAATGGGGTGTTGGCACGCCCGGCCCTCACCTGGCCCAACACCTTCAGCGAGACGGGTCTCTTTGGCCAATTTCCATACCTTCTCTGTGCCCTTGTCAATGCCAGTGTGTCCCTCTTGGCCTTCTTCACCGCTTTTGTGTTCCTGCGCGAACCTCACGAGTACAAATATGTACGTGACACAGACGATGACGAAGAGGAAGAAGGAGAAGTGAAGAAGGAAGGGCACGCGATGACACCAAATGGCTCTGAAATGCAGAAGTGCGTTCACGACACTGCTGCACAAGACGAAGAGATTGAAATGCAGTCCATCAAGAAGGAGCGAGGTGGCGACAGTAGTAGTGGTGGCAATACGGATGATGAAGGAATTGCCTCGCCAGCGCTGTCACCGGCTGTTGCTCGCACAGGACGCACAGCCAACGACGACGCGAGTGCACTTGACAAGCGCACTCTAGCCGATGCAATTGTCGACAACGACACGCCACTGAGGCACCCCAGCAGCATGTCCCGGGCAAGGAAACTGTTGAGCTCTCTCAAAACCACTGATGAGCAGCGCACTCACAAATCAACCACACACAAGAGTGGGACCTACACACAACTCACCACACAGGCCCAGACTCAGACACAGACTTCAACGGCACACCAACAGAATCCACTTGTGCGTATGTGTGTCTATCTGCGCCACCGTCTCTTTCCCAGCGACCTCCCTTTGCTGCCCCCGTTTCTCTACTCTGGCCTGGCCTTCATCTTTATTGCGCGCGACGAAACCCTTCCTCTCTTCTGTCGCGAACCTGTCTCGCGCGGCGGCCTCGAAATGAGCCCCAAGGACATTGGCATTACACTTCTCATGAACGGCATTTTTACGCTTCTTTTTCCGCTCCTTTGCATTCCGCACCTCAAGAGCCGCTTTGGCATTCTACGTCTCTACCGCTTCGGTCTGTTCCTCTTCCTGCCCGCTCTCCTCATGCTCCCCTTCTCCCACCTCGTCTTTGTCACGTCCGGCCGTGTTGCCATGTGGATCTTCCTCTTTGTCATGCAGATCACGCATGCCGTCAGCGGCTCCCTTTCTTTCACCGCCTCCATGCTCTGCGTCGTCAATTCAGTCGACGAGAAAAACTTTGGTAAGCCACTCAAAATTATACGCTACTCGAGCGCTACTCGACTTCTTTGCTTAATATTTTTTTTGGTTGACGAATAGGTCGAATCAATGGACTTGGACAGAGTCTGGCGTCTCTTATGCGTGCGGTGGGGCCTCTGCTTGCGGGGGTGATGTGGAGTGGGTTCATGTCGTTGCAGGATGTACCCTTCCACTATGGTCTCTCCGTCATTGTCCAGTGCTGCATTGCCTTTGTCGTTGCCTGCTTTACCTTCCGTTTAAGTCCTAGCCTTGACATGCCCATGAAGTACTTTCAAAGCAACAACAACAGAAAAATTAGAAGGGCAGATGTTGACCTTTTCTTTTTGCTCTGTAGGGAATGGCGCAAGTTCCAACGATTACTCGCCGCCTCAGACACCCTCGCCGATCCCGCCGAGACACTTGCTCTCGACATGGGCGAGAATGACGAGGAAGAAGAGGGAGAAAAAGACACGGCAGATGAGAAGAAGGAGGAGGAAGGCGGCACAGACGAATCGACAGATGTGTAAACAAACAAACAAACATAATTTTTTGTACATTACAAATTCGTCAATACATCATGTTCATGGACACAGCTCATAAACAATGCTCATTACTGATGAAACTTCCTTAGTTCCGTAGTTCTGTTACACTGTAGACACTCTTCATATTATTTTTATCATTGTTCACCGACACGAAAAAAGAAGTAATTATAATAATAATAATAATAATAATATTGAGATAACTACGCTTCGCTGCGTCGGAAAAGTTTACTTAACTATCTTTATTCTGTCTCGAACACGCCTCACTTGATATGAGTAAATGAAAGAGTTGGTCAGATACA
>CALSCP010001275.1:68973-82765 GCA_943704425.1 Ministeria vibrans ATCC 50519 | reverse complement strand
TCTCTCTCTCTCTCTCTCTCTCTCTCTCTCTCTCTCTCTCTCTCTCTCTCTCTCTCTCTCTCTCTCTCTCTCTCTCTCTCTCTCATAGTTTATCGCGCTCTCGCTATCTCAGTCCCTCCCTCCTCACTCTCACACACTCTCTTTCTCTATCACTTTGTTTCTTTCCCCCTCCTCTCTCTTTCTTTGCTGACTTACTTCGCGCTTGATGACCTCAAGACGGCGCTTCATGTAGGGGAAGGAGGGGGCACCGCCTTCGCGCTCAACGGAGAGGATGGTCTTGCGCTTGCGCTGGAGCGCGACATCGCCACGCGCACCGCCCGCGTCGGTGAACGGCGTCTCGTAGATGAACGAACGCAGGTTGTTCATTTGCTCAAAGTACGTGACACGCTTGCGCAATTCGTTAGTATTGAAGTAGGGCACGACGTGCGTCAGCTGGACGTACGCCTTGGACGAATCGAGCTTGTTTATGTCGACCGTGCCACTGTCCTGGATCAGCTCAAAATTATCCTCGCCCAACTCGGCATTGTACTTCTCGCGCAGACGCAACGCAAGTACCGCCAAGGGTGTCACCTTGGGCTCCTTGTAGACAAACTCACGCATGTCCCAGTCGCCAAACAGACTGCCGTAGAAGCCGACGCGGAAGAAGCTCCCCAGAATGCGCTTCTTGGACAAGTTGACGGCCAGAACCTTCTCAAAGGTCTGGCGCAGTCGGTCGTGACCGTCGCGCAGCTTAGCATAGTCACGGTCCACCTCGTAGATGGGCAGCAGCAGCTTGTAGACGCCGTCAATCAGCTCGTACAGCTCGCCATCCTCGAGTAAATCCAGTGAGCGCTCCAGCAGCGACGTGAGCCCTTCGACACTGAAAATGCGCGACTCGCAAATGCCCTCCTTGTCGGCATTTTTCGCGAGCGACGTCACGGCACTCTCGAGCGCCACGTTGGGTGTGATGTGCATGAAGGCATTGCAGCCCTTGGGAAGACCCTCTTGGTCGTCGATCATGTTGAGGTACTCCGCAACGAGCGCCGCCTGGTGCAACACACACTGTGCCGCCTCCGCCCAGTGACCGTGCTGCTGGTGCACCTGGGCCATGTTCTCGAGCCACGTGATGCGCACGTCGGGCGTGTTCACGTAGCTGTTCGCCAGGCGATACTGCAGGTCGATCATCATGTCGGGGTCGTTGGCGGCACGTTTCATCTTGACACTGTCCTCGAGAATGGTCTCGAGTTGCTGCACGAGCGCTCGCACAGACTCGACAAAGGCCTTGCCCTGCGTGGCCAAGTCGCGCTCGGCATATGTGAGTACGGTGCGCAGTGAGCCGCGCAGTCGCTGACTAGCCTCGTCACCTGTCGCAGCGCCCTCGCCGTCGTCGGCACTGACCAGCTGCGACAGCGCGATCGTCGTCTGTACCTTGACACGGTTAAAGTGACCCGCCGCCTCGCGATTCTTCACCAGCAACATGTACAGGAAGCTGGTCGCCTGCTGGCGCGCGGTGGGTACAACCGATTTCATGCGACTGAGCACCTCGCGCGTGAGCTTGGCACAAAACTCAGTATTACTTCCAATGAAAAATTCGTCCTGAAAGCGCTCGACAAACGAGCGGAAGAGCGCAAACACATGCTGCACGACCGACGCACTCTGGTTGGTGCACATGAGCGCAAGCAGGACCATGAAGATCTTTTCGAGCAGATCATTCTGATTCTCGTCGCTCGTGTCAAGCAGCTCGCCGCACGTGTCGATGAACAACTCAAGACGTTCCATGACGGTAAGTGCCACCTCGACCGAGAGGGCCGCCTCGACACGCGCGCGTGTGCCCACATCGAGCTGTTGCTGGTGCTGCTGGAGCGTGCGCACCTGCTGCGACGCCTGTAATGTGGTCACGGTGGACGCCTGGGGCGATACGCGACCGTGATCGACCACGGCACCGCTGTTGATTGGAGTCAGTGTGTCGTTTTGGCCCGGCTGTGCCGCCGAGGCTGATGCTGCCGACGAGGCGCTCTCGTCAGACATGGGCGTGGTGAGGGGAAGGTCGGGCGAGTGGGTAACGCTGGTCTCGGGCACGGGCGAGTTGGTGAGGCTCGACGAGTTGTTGTTGGAGCGGCGGTAGGCACTCGAGTGGGGATTGCTCGAAGAGCGCGACGAAGCAATGCGAATGCGCGAGAGGGCGCCCTTCACAGTGAAACTGGGTCCACGCGAGGCGGCCGACGACGACGATGATGATGATGATGAGTTGGCGGCGACACTGGACGCGTTGGTGGCGGCCGAGGCGCTAGTGACGCGTGTAGCCAGTGTAGAGTACGTGTCCTCGAGCATCTTCTTGGCATCGTGTGACGACGTGGACTTGGCTGCCTGTTGCACGCGGTGGCCAATGGTGGCGCGACCCGGGTACTGAAAGGTGATGACGGCCATGCGCAACGTGTCAATGATGTTCCACAGCATCGGCAGGTCGTCTTCGTTCTCGCGCCACCATCGCTCAAGCACGTCCGGATGGATATCACGAATCAGGTTGAGAAAGGCCAAAAGAAGATCGCGTGACTCCTCGTAGCCGAGCGTCGCCTGTGTCGACGCGGGTCCCAGCATGGTTAGAGCCGGTTCGGAGATGCTCGATTTGGGGCGACGAGGCGACGAAACGGGACGCTTGGTAGCCGCGGCGGCAGCTGCAGTCACAGCGGCCGTGGTGTGTTTTGCAAAGGAGCGCACGCCCGACGGCGTGCCTGGCGTCACCAACTCAGAGTCGCAGGGGATGGTATCGGAGGTGGACACGACGGAACCGCGCGACGCAAACACCGAGTTGCTTGAGTTGTGAACCATGCCCGATCCGTGTGCGTCGTCGGTGCAGGTGAAGCGACGCACGCTGAGCGCGACCAAGGAGATGAGGGGAAAGTGAAGCGACGCGACGCGCGACTTGAATGCGGGTTCGGCATAGCGAGTGTCCTGAGAGATGCGCGAGAGCAACTGACGAATGGTGCGAATAGTGTGCTCGCGAGTGGTGCGTTCGTGGCTGTCGATGACCGACTCGAGTTCGGTGAGGAGAAGTGACGCAAGGAAGTGCTTGGAGCGGTAGTCGTTGTCGAGTTCAAGGGCCTCGTCGGGCGACGAGCCCGGACGCATGGTAAACGGCAGATTGAGACGCACGTAGTGTTCGCTCGTGCACACAACGCGCAAAAAATCAAGTTTGAAGTCGAGGAGGACGCTCGAGGCAAGCATGTCGGTCATGCAGATGCGCTTCTGGATGTATGAGAGGACCACACCGCGATCAAAGAACTCGAAGAGGTCGCGGAGGAAGAAGGCCAGGGACTGGTTGAGACGCTTGGCAAAGAGCTGACCGCCCGAGTGGAGACGCTCGTGAATATCGCGCGAGATGGTGTCGACTAGGCTCGCGAGGTTGTCGCCAAACTGTGTCGAGAAGCGTTCGCGGCGCGGGCGATCGACGAGGTTCTCCTCCACGAGGTGCTGTGTTGCCGACTTGACGAGTAGATCAAAGAAAAACCAGGCATGCTTGAGCATCTGCTTGCCCAGAGTGGAGCGGTCGCTACGCATGAGTTGGAGAAAGAGCGCAGCAATGCGTTCAAACAGCGGAAACTTCTCGCCGGCGGCCACGTGTGTGCCTTGAGTGCCGTGCATGGAGCGCACGGAGGCGTTCGAGTAGACAAAGGTGATGTAGGAGGCGAGGAGAGCGTCGCGGCCTGATTCTTTGGTCTCCACGTGAATGTTGTTGACGACGCACACGAGTGTACTAAAGGCGGAGTTGGCCAAGGCGATAGAGGGTGCACAGCAGAGCTTGAGGAGGGCATTGAGTGCGACGGGGAGGTGGTGAATGATGACGAGGGGAGATGCCTTGGCGAGGTCACTTGTGGCCTGAATCCACTCGTGGTCGGCGTCCAGACTGCCGGGACGATAATCACTCTGAGCGACAACAAGGAAGCGATGCAGGTAGCGATCCTGACACATGATGGAGCTGAAAAGACGCAACGCAAGGCGAAAGGGACGACGGTGATGGTCAGTGTCGTCCTCAGCGTAACTGAGGTAGCCGGGTGTGAGGTTCTGATGCACCGAAAGCATAATGGGTTCGTCGCAGCGGATGAAGGGACCTGGTAGGTCGTCCTTGGAGGGTTGTAGCAGCGGCAAGAAGGCATACCCCGCGATTTGCTCTACCTTGTCCGACGTGGCCTTCTTGCCCGTCTGACAAGTGACGTGATAAAAGGCAAAGCGCAAGTGGTGCTTGCTAGTGAGCACGAGTGGCAGGCGAATCTTAACCTCGGCATAGAACTCGGGTGATTTGTTGTGGTAGATGACGGGCAGATCGAGGGAGCGCACAAGCTCACGACGCGCATTGTAGAGGCAGGGAAGACCGCCAGTGATGTCCATGGGACGACTGTCGTCGGCCCACAGCTCAACCCGCACCGCAACCGTACGCGCCTTGCTGGGATGGTTGCTGAGGTTGAGCGAGATGGGCGAAACGTACAGACAGTGGGAGAAGGTCGTGGCGACCTCATTGAATGGTCGTGAAGGGAATTCAAGCACTTCCGTAGTGCGGGCGCTGAGTGAGAACAAAACATCGTAAAAAAAAAAAAAAAAAAAAAAAAAAAAAAAAACAGCGTTTAGTGGAGATGTGGAAAACGACGTCGTATTCACCTCTTTTCGTCTGTGATGTGAATCATTCCACTAGATTGGGAAATGTAGGCGGGAGGGCTGAACGACTCAGCATGAGCAGCCTCGATGGAATCGATGGACGCCTGACTCTGGTGCTTGTTGAAGATTTGGAGGGAGGACGAGGAGGCGCGGTAGGAGGTGATGGGGGCACCATCGGCGGAGAGACAGGGCTCGCTCAGGGGCTCACCGCCGTCAAAGATTTCGCGGATGTGCAGTGCCAGACGACCCGTCACAACTTTGAGTTTCTTCATACCACCTACAAACCAAAAATGAACATCATGAAAATAATAAAAGTGACAAGAAACAAAATGAATAAATACCCTTTCGGAGTTCAACGAGATGGCGCATGAGATCTTCATCCTTGAGTCGGTCCGATTCCTGTTTGAAAATGTTGCTGAGCATAGTGTTCTGACCACCGTTGTCGTTGACTTCCTGTTGCGGCGTAAACATTTGGTGTGCGGTCCATGCAAAGGGCATGCGATAAGCGCCAAGACGAGAGCAGTACTGATAAGAAGGAGAGAGAGAGAGAGAGAGAGAGAGAGAGAGAGAGAGAGAGAAAGAGAGAGAGAGAGAGAGAGAGAGAGAGAGAGAGAGAGAGAAGAGAGAGAGAGAGAGAGAGAGAGAGAAAGTGATAGAGAGAAAAAAAAACAAGTGATAGAGAGAAACAAAGTAATAGAAAGAGATACAAATTAGAAAAATAATGAAGAACAGTGGGAAGGGATCATATCAACTCAATTTTTCAATTTTTCTCTCTCATTCCCTCTTCGCCGAGTCCTTTTTTCTCTTTTTCGTTGCAAATACCTCTTTGGCGACAGTCTGATACTTTGCGACAAGCTTTGGATTGTTGAAATCCTTGGTGTAGGCGTCGAGGGTGAAGGAGTCGCCCTGAAGGACCTTGTCTATGCGGATGACGAGGTAGACATCTGGCGACGGGAACGAAATGGAGAAGAGCGCTGCAATGTGGCAGAGATCCTTCTCGCAGATGGTACGGGGAGTGCCAACGAGAGCACGCGTTTCGGCGGGGGAGACGTTAAAGTGGAAGTCTTCGCTGATTTTGCGGCGGTCAGACGAGGAAATGTCATAGAGGGCCATGGTGCAAAAGTAGGGTTCGACGCCGTCAAGGTTGAAGCGAAGGCCGCGGCATTCGACGCGCACGCGCACGCCAAACTTTTCGCTGAAAGGTTCGCCGAGGGGACGCTCGATGTCGTCCTGGTGGCGGTCGAGGATGCGCATGAGACGGTTGAGGTTGATGCGTTGGCGAGCTTGTGAGAGGCCAGCGCCACTCTGGCTCACTGCTTTTTGCTCTTCGTCGCGAATAGACTCGCGAACGCTCCGTGGACGACCGTCAGCATTGGTGGTGTCCAGTAGCCCGAGGCCGTCAGGCGTTTTGGGCACGAGCGACGTGCTGGGGACATTCGAGTCAATGGGTACTGTGATTTCGGCTTGGCCGTCCTTGAAGAGACGACTCAGACGCATCTGCTTGGTGGAGGGTGAGCCTGTGGAAGATGAGCCGGGACGTGGCAAGGCGACGGTGCCCTCGGCGATGTCCACCTCAAACACCTCGTCCTTGAGAGTTGCCGGGTTGATGGGCTCCTCTTCGTGTGACAGTGGTGAGAGAACAACCGGCGGACCACGACCGCACGCGATGTTACTTGGCGGCACAATACACCAGGGGCTCGTCAGGGACTCTGTAACCGACTTGACGTGACGCGCAAGTGGCTGATCGGCTGCGACGCCCGACGGCATGTGTTCTTCAAGGGGTGTTGGCACAGGATTCGCAACGCGAAAGGTACGCGGAACATTGAGAACGCGCAGCATCGTATCGGGCGACATGCCCATACTGTTCTCTTCGGCAGCAGCACGTTCAAAGTCAACCAGACGCACTTTGCTGGCGGGATGAGGCTTCGCGGCTTCGGAAGGCTGCAAAACAGGAGAGGAGGTCAGCCAAAGACAAGTTCGCCGCAACAAGAAACACAGAGAGGGGACGATGGAGGAAGCGGAAGCGGTGGGGAGACGAAAAAATGGGTGGTGAGTAGGTTACACGGGCGGAATAGCGACGAGAGGCGACAGAGAAGACGTGGCGCGCGCTCAAATCGTAACGCCGATCTTCTTTTCTTTTTTTTTCTTTTTTTTTTGTGTGTGTCTCTTTTCTGCACTTTTGGGGCTGAATGTGTATGCGTGCGTAAGGCTAGGCGTTGATGGTGTTTCTTGAGAGAGGAAAGGGAGGTGGTGGCGATGGAGGCGGAACGAGAGGGAGAGAAGACATTTTGAACGTTTTTTTTTTTTTTTTTTGTACCACTGTCATTCCACGAAACGAGAGACGCGATGGGCTGGTTGACGGAGAGCTAGGGAGATCGTTGAGGACGGAGGCGGACGGGGGGGCGAGGGAAGCGCCCAGGACTTCGGGAGTGGCAGGGTCGGCGTCGCGCTCGGCGAGTTTGGAGTGGGCCGCCTGGGCCATGCGATCGCGAATGTCCTTTGGCGTTACATTGCGATTGATCAGCTTGGCAAAGGCGCGTTGTTGACCGGCGCCCGAGTCAGCCATTGTGAGAAATTGAGTGATCACAGAGATTGACAGAATAAGTGACGAACGAATAACGAGCATAATAATATAGTATATTACACTCATTTCTCATTCTTTCTTAATGCAAGTGCCTGCGTAGCATTGTTACCTGACTGTTCTCTTTCTCTCTCTCTCTCTCTCTCTCTCTCTCTCTCTCTCTCTCTCTCTCTCTCTCTCTCTCTCTCTCTCTCTCTCTCTCTCTCTCTCTCTCTCTCTCTGGCGCGCGTTTGTCTTCCCGTGTCTGTCGGCTCACAAGATCAAGACACAGATGGTTCCTCGGGTGTTTCGCTTGTCTCTTGTGCTCCTGGCAGGCGCCGTGTCGTCCGCGATGCATGCCGGCGCCAGCTACAGCATGGGGACGTCCACGCCAGAGCGTCTTGAGGAACGCCTTCTCGCGGGAATGGTGGTGACGTTGTGGGGAGAGATCTTCAAGTTGGTGCTCAATTTCGCTCACTTTCTCTCGAGTGGTGTTCCTGCGACAAACCAGCGGGGTATGCTTACTCTTTGGCTCCCTGCTGTTATGTACGTGGGAGTCAATACGGCACATGTGGCTTTGGCATCCCGAATCGATCCGGGCATACTGCAGAGTCTGTTGAATTTGAAAATAGTGCCAACCGCCGTCTTTTCCGCTCTCTGGCTGCGGAAACCAATAGCAACGCATCGGGGTGCGACACTCGCTGTTCTACTGGGCGGTACCTTTCTTGTGACCTCGTGCGGTACGTCCAGCGTCTTTGGCGACACGTCCACAGTCCTGTCGGTATTTCTCTACTGCTGTGCCTCCGCTCTTGCCGGCGCGACTAGCGAAAGGCGCATGGATCTGTTGCCGAGGAGCAGCGTGTCGGAAATCAACACTGTTATGACCCTATTTTCCATAGTGGGTAGCGTACCAGCTCTGATTATGATGCCAGGCTGGCTGCAAGTGCCACCACTGAGCTTTGAGGCGTTTGCAAAGTGGCCCCTGCAAAGCCTGCCTGCGCTTTTACTTGTGCTCTCGCAAGCAACGACTGGTATCCTCGTGAGCTATCTAATCCGATACGAAGGCAACGTGGGTCGTCTGTTTCTTATGAGTGCGGCCCCCGTTGTTGCGACACTAGCGTCCATGATATTCTTCCATGTGCAGTACTGTGCACTCTATGCTCTTGGCAGTGGCTTAGTTCTGAGCGCGACCGACACCTATGTAAGAGGGCCTAACAAACCATCGTGGGTTGCAATGTGTCGTGCGGTGGGCTGGTGTACTCTGACGTATACCGCCTGGTGGGCTGGCGGTCGGTACGCAGCCTAAAATATAAACAATGTATAGTTGGAAGGTGAAAGACGGCTGTCTGGGCGGCACCAGCGAAAGTCGCTAAAAGAGCGGGTTTTAACTACGAAAATTGGTGGAGAAAATCACACAGATTGACACTCCAAATTAAAAATATTAATAATTATTATTATTATTAATTTTAATAATAAGACGTATTGATATTAGAAGTTCTGAAACTCTTGAAAGAATAAGATGAAAAGAAAAATTATACATCCAAGTCAAAGTCATCGAGGTCGTCGTCGGGGAGGACGCGACGCTGAAGAAGCAGGTGAGTAAGAGCGCCGGAGGTGACGGCGTAGAGGGCAAGGGAGAGGGCGGCGGCGGCAGACCATAGGTATGGATGGGACGGAGGGCTGGAGAAGGACGGATCGGGCTTGCTGTGGGACGCGGTGGGGGTTGAGGAGTTGGCAAGGAGGGGCCGGTGGGGCGGGGTAGGCTGCGGGTGGGGCTGGTCAAAAAGGCGCGTGTGGATGCGAGTGACAAAGCGGACAAGAGTCTCGTGTTGACGGACGAGTCGCTGGAGACGGTCGTGCGGGAGTGGCGTGTGCAGCAACAGTGCAAGGTGGGCGTAGGCGCACGTGTCGATGGATGTAAGCGTGTGTCCGTGAATGTATTCAGAGACACCCAGGCGGTTGGACAGGACGTTGAGAGCGCTTCTTACGCGATCCAACATCTGCAAAACGCAAAGAAAAAAAAAACAAACGAAGGGTTAGACGAGAGAGAGAGAAACGAAGATGATAACACGAGAAAAAGACAAACACAGATAGAGACGGAGACACATAAAGAGAGAAGAAGAAACTCCGCGAAAGAGATAGGACCTTTGAGGCGGTTGATTTGTCACGGAGGGCGCTAGTGGGGACACTGAGAAGTGCACAGGTTTGGATTTCGACGGAGCGGACGGTGAACCACGGCTGGACATAGTTGTAGGGGAAGGGCAGTTGTGCATTGAGGTGCCGACGAGCAAACGTCTGGTTTGCCGGCAGAATGTGGAGGTCGTAAAGGTAGGCGGTCGACAGAGTCGAGCTAATGAGGGCACACAGCGCAATGGTGTCGGCACACTGCACGTTAGTGAGTGTGTCGTCCAGATGGGCTCCAGTCGCGCGGAAGTGGGCAATGATGGTGTCGACAGTGGCAAAGACGCGGCCATCGTCGAGGATGAGCGCTGGCAGGTGGCCTAGCAACACAAAAAAAAAGCATGAGAGGGTTACAGCGGAAACGAGTAAGAGTGAGAGGAACGAGAGCAAAACGATGCAACGGAGAATCATCGCTTGTCGTCTCTGGCGTGTGTTTTTTTGCGAGGCTACCTGATGGAGACATTCGTTCGCTGGCACATTCTCGGATGTGGACAGTCACGTTGGCGGCGCGGACAAAGGCGAGGACCTGGAAAGATGAGGTGAGAAAACGAACCGTTTTTGCTGTCGTTTCCTTACTTGCAATGAGGCTGCTTCTCTGCTAGGTAGTGCCCAGCTTGGGTGGGGGGCGGCGACAAGAAGCAGCATATCAAGAAAATGAATGCTGACGACTGACGATTCAAACTGAAACCTCTCACAAACCTCTCAATATATCTATGATCGAAGATTATGATCCATTAACACTCCATTAATAATCTTATTTGTCATAATAGTCATCGATGACGAGTCGACTCTTCTCGCCGTATCGCGCCCTTGGGCATGTGACCGACCATGTGCCGTGCGTTGTTCAGGTAGGCCAACATGACAATAAACTCTTTCATCACATGCGCTTTACTCTTCCGCCCACACCCTCCACCGATCCTTACCCTGCCGACTCTCCGATACCTCATGCAACTGATATAGCGCCTCCTTACTCACTCCTCCTCTGGTTTCTATCTTCTTTTTTTTTTTTAAATAGACTCGAGGCGGAAAACACTTTGTGAACACGAGCGTTGGCAATGCCGTGCACCAGTACAGCTGCGAACACCTCAAGCTGCAGTTTGTGTCCAAGTTACGCTCGGCGGACGACGCGGAGGAGCCGCGCGCGTCGTGTCTGGCTGCCCTCAACGATCTGACAGTGGTCGCGTGTGACTCGCAAATTCGTCTGTTCAAACGCGGTTCACGTTTGCCCCTGACGCTTCCGTGTCGCGCCACCGTCCACAGCCTGTTGCCCTTTGGTCAGCACCATTTGGTGAGCATCGACGAAAGCAATGAACTGCGCGTTTGGGATGTGTCAGAGCCGACACAGGCGCACAGCGAGGCGCTTCAGCTGGAGCTGCCACTCGACAGCGACGCCTCCTGCCTTATGCATCCCAGTACCTACCTAAACAAGGTGCTTGTGGGCACACGCGAGGGCACGGCGCAGCTGTGGAACATCAAGACGGCACGTCTCATCCACACGTTCTTTACCAAGAGCGCCCCGACCGCCTCGTCGCCCATCACGTCCATTGTACAATCGCCCGTGGTCGATGTGGTCGCAGTTGCCTATGCCAACGGCGACATTGTACTGCACAATCTGCGTTTTGACAAGACTCTTGCGCGTTACTCCACGTCGGACGCTGCGGCGCCCACAAGTGTCACCTTCCGCACTGACGGCCGTGCGCCCCTCATGGCCGTCGCAACCAGCTCGGGTGCACTTCTCATTTTCCACCTGGACGACCACAAGCTTGCGTCGGCACTGCGCCCCGCCCACCACGGTGTCGTCTCGACAGCCGTCTTTTTGCCCAACCAGGCGTTCCTCCTCACCGCCGGCGGCTCCGACAACGCCCTTAAAGTGTGGTTCTTTGACCATGCCGACGCAACTCCGCGTCTGGTGCGCTCTCGCAGCGGTCACACATCGCCCCCGACCCACGTGCGCTTTTACAGCGACCGCGATATCTACTCGGCGAGTGTCGACCGCACCGTGCGCCACTTTTCGACCCTCAATGACGCACAGACGTGCGAACTGAGCCAGAAGAACGCCAACATTGCCGATACAGAGGGCAGTCGACTCGCGCCCGTGCGCGCGTTTTCTGCTAACGCCACGCGCGAACGCGACTGGGACAACCTCGTTAGCATCCACAGCGGCTCGCTCACCGCCTGGGCTTGGTCCACTCAGCGCAAGGCACTTGCGCGCGAGCTCAGTCTCACCCGTCACAACCGTCCGACCAAGAAGAACGCACAGTCGTCTCGCACTCGCTCTCTTGCTCTCTCCGCCGCAGTCACGTCTTCAGAGGTACACACAGTCGCAAAGAGAAAGAGTGTACTCACAGTACCCAACTCACACACGCACACACAAATTAATATCGATAGGTTTCGACGTGCGTGGCTGTCTCTGCGTGTGGTAACTTTGCTGCAGTGGGCTCGTCCGCCGCCGCCGTCTACGTATCCAACCTGCAGTCGTCTTTATTCCGTGGTGCTTGGAGGTATCACACAATAATAACAAACAAACAAAGCACGTCTCGGATGCTGATAATTAATATGGGAATGTGAGTGTAGGCGGAAGGACAATGTGGTGGGAGTGTCGACGCGCGCAGTTGGGTTTGATGCGACATCTTCGACTTTGCTAAGTGCGTATAGCGATGGAGTGGTTGTGTGGTGGGCGTTTGGGGCGGCGAAGCGGAAGGAGATGCGGACCAAGACGAAGCAGGAGAGGAACATGAAGAAGAAGAAGCGGAAGGCGGAGGAGGATGAAGATGAAGAAGAGGGGGTGGAGGATGGGGAGCGGACGGAGGATGATCTTGCGGCGGGGTTGGTGTCGTCACTGGAGATTGGACGGGTGGATGTGAGTGCAGCGGTGGCTGTGATGGAGGTGCATCGTGAGGCGGCGTTACTTGCCGTCGGCTGCGATGATTTTGTGGTGCGTGTGTGTGATGTGGACACGCGTCGTCTTGTGCGTGTCTTTGAGGGCCATTCGCATCGCATTACCGATATCTGTTTCAGTCCCGATGCGCGATGGGTTGTCTCGGCGGCCATGGACACGACCGTTCGCACTTGGGATGTGGTTTCGGGCTGTCCGCTTGACGTCCTTGCGCCCGCCTCGCCCGCCCTCTCCGTCTCCTTCTCGCCCACGGCCGACTTTCTTGCGACGGCTCACGTTGACGATCCCGGTGTGTTTCTCTGGGCAAACCGTGCACAGTTTGAGCCGGTGGCAGTGCGACTCAGCGAAGAAGATGAGGACGACGACGACAACGACGACGACGGTGACGAGAGGGAACAAGCGAACAAGGAGTACTCGTCGCCTGAACAGATTGCCCTGGCGATGGTGACGCTGACCATGGGCGACGCACGCAGCAGCAAGTGGCACAACCTGCTGCATTTGGATACGATTAAGATGCGCAACAAGCCCACAGTAGGTGCCGAGGCACCGCCCACTGCGCCCTTCTTCCTGCCCGACTTGGACACGGGAGATGCCGCAAAGAACGCCGAGAAGGTCCGTGCGGCGCTGGCCGATGACGGTACGTCAACGACAGAGAAGAGTGTGGAGGATCTGAAGGGAGCAGCTGCGACTGGGAGCCGTGTGCTCAACTGGGGCAAGTTGGGCATTGAGTCGGATTTGGTGCGGGCACTGCACACCTCCGACGAAGCGGCCATTTCGCTGCTGCAGAGTCTGTCACCGAGTGCCATTGACGTGGACATTCGCTCGTTGTCGGCATTGAACGATCGACAGCAACAGCGTGACTTTGTGGCGTTTGTCGCCCGTCAACTTCGTGTGGGACGGCACTTTGAGATGATTGAGTCGTGCTTGCATGTGTTCCTGTCGACGCTCGCCGACGAGGACGACAACGATGCAGCGACAGGCGAGGAGGGCGAGGGAGGAGGTATGGCATTGTTGCGTGTCGAGTTGCAGCGCGTAGCCGAGGCGCACGTGGAGGCATGGACGCGTACGAGGGACGCGTTGCAGCACTGTCTCTCGGTGGCGCGATTTTTGAAGAAGATGTAAAAGATGATGAAAAAATATAATAATAATAATCATTATTATTATTATTATTATTATTATTATTATTATTATTATTATTTTTATTAATTTTATTATTATCATTATTATCATTTTTGTTGACGGAGACTCGCGGATTGAGACAAATCGGATTCTTGATTACGACGAGATATAAACTAAAATCAGTCAATCAATCGTCCTACTTTTTTCAACGGATGAGTGAACCGTGGGACCGCGTCGCGGTGGCGGCCGGTCGTGCGTACGCCTCCAACATGGAGCTGATGATGTCGGAGACGGGCGAACGATGCCGGACGGATCCGCCAAGTGAGATTGGCGCTTGTTTTGCATTGGGCGCCAACGGAAAGATTGTGTGTCGCTTTCCTACAGCCGATGGAGAGCCATGTCGGTCG
>CALSCP010001275.1:0-68919 GCA_943704425.1 Ministeria vibrans ATCC 50519 | reverse complement strand
AGCAAGTACCGGCTCGTCTGTGTCATCTGTAATTCGTATGTTGGTTTAAGTTCCCTCAAAAGGCACATTGCTTCTCGCCACAGCAACACATTCACAGCCACCGTTATGGAACGTGGTCCATTGGAGAACGGAGGATGGAAGACGGTCTACCTGCAGGAGGTGCGTGCGGCATTGGAGCGCGACGGAGAAGAGGAGGACGTTGAGGGAGAAGTGGCCAAAGTGCTTGGTCGTGGCGAGTGGGAAGGAGTCCCAATGGGATTTGTGACTTGGTTGGCAATGGCACGGGGCAAGAAGGAGGATGAAGAGGACACGAGTGTGTTTGAGATGCTCAGGAATGGCAAGGTGCGGTGTCGGTGTCGACGTGTGGACGGACGAGCGTGTACGGGAATGGGATTTGCACCTGAGTGGGTTTGGGATCATTTCTCAAAGTGCCATCCTCGGAGTGTGTTCCGCGTCAACTGTGTGGTGTGCAAGGATGATACTTCGCCACACAGATGTACATTCAAGCGGCACATGCTGCAGTCGCACAGTGATGTGTTTGGTCGTGGCTGTGACTGGCTGAGAGTGTACGCTTCTCTTGTGCGAAGTGAACTGGAGGAGCGCAATGCGAGTGAGGCTGTGATTGTGCGTGAGCTGCAGCTGTTGCATGAGAGCGAGCGAGTGCCGTCGTCATTCTCTGGTTGGTTGTCGCGTGCGCAGAAGGAGAAGGAAGTGGGGAGTGGGTGCGGTGCGGTGGATCTCGACGCGTCGTTTGAGCGACTGGCCAATGGTCGGTTCAAGTGTCGAATGGTGCGACCGGCGACGGGACAAGAGTGTGACTTTGCACCATTCACAAAGAGGAATGTGGGTGCTCATTTTGGTCACTATCATGTGATGAGTGTGTATCGCACTCGATGTGCCATCTGCTCGCAGTCAGTGTCAACTCTGCGTGCTCACCTGCGCACTCGTCACTCTCTTGAGTTGACTGATACTGCGTTGACGTCGAACTGGAAGAGTGTGTACAGTGAGTGTGTGCGGAGGGCAATGTTGAGAGAGGGAAAGAGTGAGAGTGCGATTGAGAGAGAACTAAGCATTTTGTATGAGCATGAGAAAGTCCCTGCCTTGTTTCAAAGGTGGGCAACACAATAAAGGAATTTCTTGATTCACGGGATTCTGGGGCGAGTGCCAGTCATACAGCCACTCACTCACTGTCAGCCAAGGTCTCAGGGACGCGAAAAAGATCCCTGATTATTTTGAGTACTGAGTTTATTATTATTATTTTTTTGTATTCTTCTTCTTCTGAGTTCTTTAATCTATTATAAATAATTATTATTCATTATTATTGTAATTTTCTCAAATGTCAAGGGTTCAAGGAGAAGATAGCGAAGAGAGCGAGGATGAAATGCCAGTGAGCAAGGCGCGTGTGCAGGCGATTCAAGGAGAGGAGAGCGAATCGGACGACGAAGGAGCGACGCCCATCGCCAATGCAGGTGAGAAGGAAGGCCTCGCCTGGCGCCAGCGCCCCTCTGGGGGAGGGCGCCAGTGGTCGTTCCTTGCTGTGCCACCTCTCACCTTCTCTCTGTCGCTCTTTCTCTGCTGTTTTCGGTTGTTTTCCGTCTGTTGTGTTCAGCGCGACCGCGCTCGCCCAGTCTGCGCTCGTTTGGGGAGAGCGCGGCGTCTTCCACGCAAGCCCCCCGACAGGAAGAGCGTGTACAAAGGTATCCCGTCGTCTGCCGCTGGGAAAAGACCGATTGGCACTCACTGAGTCACTATTATTTTACTTTTTTCTTTTTCTTTTCTCTCTTGTTAGGTTGACGAGCGAACAAAAGCGACTGTACACTCAAAACGGTCTTGTGCGTTCGGCAATCACACATCGGATCCGCTACAGCCAGCAGCACATTGCCCGTGAACTCAACGGGTGTACCAGCAACCACGTTGTGCGGGTGCAAGGGGCCGCACAGGACGCAGCGCATACTCTGCGTGTCTTTCACAATGACCTGTCGTTGCTCAATGACTGTCTTGACACTATTACCAGCTATGGTTTCTTACCAACTCTGAAAATGTGACTGGTGGAGATGGAAAGACTTGTACAATACAACATTTTATTCATGATAGGGCGATTTTTGGTTCAGAAATGTGTCTCGAAACTGTGCGGTTCGTTCCTTCCACTGCCAAAAGATGAGTGAGAGTGAGTGTCGTTGACTGTGTGAGAATATCATATAATTATAATAATTTATAATAATTAATTATATATAATAACGATACATAATTATATTTTGTGTGTGTGTGTGTGTCTTTGTGGTGTGTGTGTGTGTGTGTATGTGTGTGTGTGATAGTCACCTTGTTCCAGTACTTTTCACACTTTTCAAGGTCTAACACATGCACATTGACTCCCAAAGGGTGGACCACAAAGATAACGCATTGCTCGATCATCAGACTACATCGAGAAAAGAAGGAAGAATGATGATGAGACATATTGTAAGTTGAGGTAGAAGGTAAGGGTAAAGGTTAGGGTGCGGGGTTTGTTGTTTAGGTAAAGTTACAACTTGACAGTAGTAGGGTTAAAGTTTGGATAAGCCTTACTCATAGTGTGCTTGGTCGTAGTTAATTGCTGCAGCATATGCACAAATCTAACCCAAAATAAGCAAAATCAATCACACACACACACACACACACATACACAGTGGACTACTCACTTGTAGCGGATAATCATAACACGCGCCCAGAGTGAGCTTTGGTGCCTTTGATGTTTTCCAGTCAATGACTGACATCTTTCCATCAAATCGCGCAACCAAATCTGCAGTTCCCGCGTAACACTCCTCAGGAAACGCAACAGCCTTCAAAAAAAAAAAACACACACACACACACACACAAAATCAATTAAATTCCTTGCATCACACACAACCAAGAATAATTGCTTTGAAAATAATCACTCTCAAATAAGAAGTATACCGTTTCAATTCCAGCAACATCCGAAAACGCAGTAAGAGAGTCAGAGAGACGCATAAATCGATCGTGAGCAGTGAGACGCACTTCGTAGGCAGAACAAGTATCGGAAGAGTCTACAACCAACTCTGTTTCGGCCATGTTTTGCGTTCTGCGAAAGTGCTGCTCAATCTCCTGCGTTTAGATATATATATATATATATGTGTGTGTGTGTGTGTGTGTGTGTGTGTGTGTGTGTGTGTGTGTGTGTGTGTGTGTGTGTGTGTGTGTGTGTGTTGGTGGTGAGTCTTGAGTGTTTGCTTGCTGAAACCTGTGTGTGCGTGTGTGTGTTTATACCCAATGGAGTGATGAGCCGTAAAGAAGAGTTTGCGACTTGTCGAGTGCCACAGCCTCTTCGCCCTTTCTCTCGACTTCCTTCGCTCTCCAATTCTTCAAAAACATCTTGTTCTTCAAGAGAGAGATGAACAGAAGTAAACAAACGCTATGACACGAATGTGACAGGGATGTGCACAACAGATTGCATACGTAGTGTGATGTGGTTCGGGAGAGCACTGTTGTCACTGACGGGAGAAGCAGCTCGCGGCCGGAGACGTCTCGATCGGGGACACGGTAGTAGCGAGAGCTGAATGCTGCGCTCTGTTGAGTGAGAGAGCGAAACACGTAGTCCGTCAACAATCGCAAAGTAATGTGTGTTTTGGGCCCACAACGATACCTGTTCAAACTCATACGTGTATGGCGGGCTCGGCAGGGGCGGTGCATCCTTCGAGGCATGCCGCTGCCGGACAGCGTCAGGGAGAAAGGGCCGATCGGACGGCACGGCTGGTTTGGGTTTGGGGGGTCCGGGCGGACGCACTCGCGTGTAGGCGGAGCGCGACAGGGTGCCCGGCAGCTGCCGGGCCCTCTGCGTCGTTTGAGTGCGTACTGCCAACGACCAACCTACGCTCGAAGTAAGTATCATCACAAGAGAAAAAAAGATTTAGATGACTATCACTGACCAACTAAACTGAAATTAAAATATTAATAGCCGTAACGCCCAATCACCCATTCTCACTCTGATTCTTGTTTTCCCCCACTCTTTGAGTACTGAGGTAGGCCACACGGCTGTCGGCGAAACGATCATAGCCTGTTTTTATTCACAGGAGCGTCCACGACGTTTTGCTCAATTTTAATAAACTGACGTTTGTTTGTTTGAAAACAGAAATAATTGATATGGTGGAATACTGAATGTTTCCACAAGGAGTTAAAAACTAAAGACTTTAGTCTTATTATTTAATTTTTAAAGACTAACTGAGTAACATGTCAAAAAACGGATTAATCATGAATTACAAAATCTCATAATAACAATCACATATTGGTTTATGACAATGTTTCGGAGATTTGACAACAAAAAAAAGCACACACACACACATTTAATTGTGTTGTAATAAAAAAGAAAAAAAAAAGGGATTGATGTCGGTGGGATTCGAACCCACGCCCCGGAGGACCACGGATTTACTTGTCAACAAGTTGACATATCCTTAACGTGGCGCGTTAGACCGCTTCGCTACGACATCTTTCGTAGTACACATTTATATAGAAAAAAAAATTGATGTCGGTGGGATTCGAACCCACGCCCCGGAGGACCACGGATTTACTTGCCAACAAGTTGACATATCCTTAACGTGGCGCGTTAGACCGCTTCGCTACGACATCTTTCCGAGTGGGAAGGAAATGCTTCTCACTCAGATATTTTAAAATGTCTTAAAATGTGCTATTAATATGTATTTTATATTCAATATTTGATTCACGCCCGAAACAGACGTGTTTTGGTGAATACATAGAAGGTATGTTCAGAAGCAACTGTAGATGCTTACAATAGCTGCAGTATTGGCATTTAAAGCTGTGTGTGAAGCGAAACTGAAAATGCACCCGTGAGCGCAGAGCCTCCGCTGAGCCAACCAAAGTATTAAGTAGCCCAATGACACATAGGTCGCTCGCTAAATAATTTATGATTGATCACGGTCTACGAGGCACGTGAAAGTAGAGTTGTGGCGATGTTTTTCAAAAAAAAATAATAATAATAACCATTAGTAATATTTTCCTCTCTGTCTCCTTCCCGCTCTCTTTGTCTTCACACACACACACGCCCACACACTCACATACACACATATACATATATCGTGACACACAACGAGCCAGCGACACACGCGCCCCATCGCTGTGACTCTCCGTGTCAATGGCGCCCCCAGACAACGCCGACGAAACCACGTCGGTGCCCAATGAAACGCGCTGGGAGCGAACAAAACAGTCGTGTGTTGCCTTTCCGTGGCCCTGGCGAGGCTGGTCTGATCTACGGTTCGTCTTGAAAAAATCGCTCATAATTGCTCTATTTTTGTTTCTTACTTTTGAGCATTGTCGTCTTTCTCTCTTTCTCTCTCTCTCTCTCTTGAACTCTTGAACTCTTGAACTCTCTCTCTCTCTTGAACTCTTGAACTCTCTCTCTCTCTCTTGAACTCTCTCTCTTGAACTCTCTCTTGAACTCTTGAACTCTTGAACTCTTGAACTCTCTCTTGAACTCTCTCTCTTGAACTCTCTCTTGAACTCTTGAACTCTTGAACTCTTGAACTCTCTCTCTCCACCACACAGTGGCGCTCCTTACGAGCTCTGGATCATCTACATCATCAAGTTCCTCTCTGCCTACTCCTACTTTGCCATCATGACCAACCTTACGCTGTATCTCTCGAGTAAGACGCGATGTACAGCACAACTTGGGCACTCCCTCTTTGTCCCTATTTTCATATCAAACGAGGAATGTGTGCACACACACGCACAAAGTTTGCCTTGCTTTAACAAATAAAACAATCTTTGCAGAGGAGTTTGGTCTGACGGACAGCGAGGCGGGATGGGTCTACGGAATCCACGGGCTCATGATCGGTCTTGTCTCGCTCATCCTTGGCTCCATGGTTGACGCCGTGGGTGTGCGCACCTCCCTTATTATTGGCCTCTTCTTTGGCCTTGTAGGACGCATCATGCTCTTTGCCGCTCGTGATGTCGCTCTCATCTACCTCGCTCTCTACGCCATCCTCCCCGTCACCGATGCGCTTGCCATCCCAGGTCAGACACCTCACTCAAAATGATGTGCTTTCCATCTCACGCCTCACGCACACACACACACACACACACACACACATTGCATCTTTACAGTGCTTACTATTGGAATCAAGCGATACACGAACCACAAAACATCCACAGTTGCATACGGACTCTTTTACGTTGTCATGAATGTCGCAGCTCTTGTCGCCTGTAAGACACACAACACAACAAGAGGCATTCTCACACACACACACACACGTTGTTCCCTTCTTTCTCTCTCTCCCTCTCTTTCTATATTACTCAGTCAATGTAACGACACTTGTTCTGGACACGCTCAGCTGCAAAGACCTCTCCGACTCCACCAAATGCCCTGCAAACACCACTGGCGTCCGTCTTTTTGGCTCCCAGTTCTCCGCCCAGCGCATTCTCATCTTCTCAACCATTTTCACCACTGCGTGTGCTCTTCTCGTAAACAATACTCATTCTCTCTGTCTTTCTCGTTTTTTCTCTCTCCATCTCTCATTCCCTTTTTCTTACAGTTTGCCATCTTCTCCTTTCGTAACATTGACGTCCAATCAGACGGCTCTTTCAAGAAATTTGAACAGACCAAAGAGAACTTTTTGAAGCGAATCCGTCGCTCCGTTTCAAATCAGTATTTTGTCCGGTACAGCAAAACAAAACCAAAAATATATTTATTAATGTTCTTTTTTGTTCTTAATCTCTTATTTTGACTTGTCTGATTGTGATTAGGTTATGTATCTTTATGATTTCTGTGATGATAGTCCGTATTATCTATCGTGTTCTCGATTCTGGCTTCCCAAAAGTATTCCACAAAAAGGAACTCAAATTCAAATTCTTTTTGTTTCTTTCTCCTCTCTATCACTTTTTTCTTTTTCTCTCTCTATCACTTTGTTTCTCTCTCTATCACTTTGTCTCTCTCTCTCTTTCTTTCTTTCTTCTCTCTCTCTCTCTTTCTTTCTCTCTCTCTCTCTCTTTCTTTCTCTCTCTCTCTTTCTTTCTTTATTTCTTTCTTTCTCTCTCTCTCTCTTTCTTTCTCTCTCTTTCTTTCTCTCTCTCTCTTTCGTTCTTTCTCTTTCTCTCTCTCTCTTTTGTTTCTTTCTCCTCACTTTGCTTATTTCTCATTTCTTTGTTCAACTAGTACTTTGAGCGAATGTTTCATTCTCACGCGTGGGGTTCCATCATTGGAATCAACCCTCTACTGATTATGTGAGAACAACAAAAAAAAACATTACAATACGTTACATTTTGGACAGTGAGACTGACATTTTTTGTGACTTTTTAGTTTTCTTGTGCCGATTATTTCTGCATCCGCCCGACATTTACCGCACATTCCTGTGATTATCTTTGGCAGTTCGATCGTGTGTGCGTCTACTTTCATTCTCATGTTTCCCACCATTGCTGGTACTATAATAATAATTATTATAGATTACACAACAACACTCCAACTCACGTATTGCGCATATTCCCCACTTGACGCACCCATTCACTGTAACTGTTTCACTTTTTCGCCAGCTCTGCTACACACACACACACACACACACACACACACACACACCTACACACACACACACACACACGTGCACTATATTTTTCTCTCACCCATTCTCTCTCTCTCACTGACTGTCGCTCACTTGCTGACTGCCACTCTCCTCGTTAGCCACCATTGCGTTCATTGTGATCCTGTCGGTCGGCGAGGCCATTTACTCCCCGCGCTTGTACGACTACGTAATGGCCCTGTCCCCGTCTGGCGATGAGGGTGTCTTTGCCGCCCTGGCCTCCACCCCCATGTTCCTTGCAAAGTTCTTTGTGGGTCCCTTTGCGGGTATTCTTCTTGCTTCTTTCTGTCCCGGTCACTGTCCCGCGACCCTAGCTACTACGAACTCAACAGCATCATCATCAGCGTCCCCTTCAGAGTAACCCCTCACTTCAGTTCTCTCCTATATTCTAACACACACACACACATCACCTATCCCTCCTCTCTCTTTTTATTTCTTTATCCAATAGCACTTGCAATAACTGCCCTCAACCCGCTTTTATTTGGCTCGCCATCGGTACGCAGACAAAATACTTTTTTTTTACATTAATCGTCTTTCAATTGTTTTTTGTAGGTGGTGTCAGTTTCATTGGCCCCATTTCCATTTTCTTCTTGCGCAAATGGTTCGAAGTCTCAACTCTCTCAGAGGTAAAATAATAATAATAATAATAATAATAATAATAATAATAAGTATCTCAATTAATATACTAATCTGTTTGGCAGGATGAGAACCGCCGAAAGTACGCACAATTGGAAGCGGATGTGAAAGGATCACAGAGCGAAGACTCGTTGGAACAAGTGAGCACAACACGAAGCGGGAAGAGTAAAGGAGGGAAAGGTGGTACTCGAGTGAGGGGGAAGGGCAAGGAGAGTGGAGGCAGTGAGAGTGGGAGTGAGAGTGATACTCCTGGGCCGTCGGATGTACTTGTGACCAATCCCGAGTTGAATGCGGCGAAGGCAACACGTGCTTATGGGACACTGGCGGAGAAGAATCGACAGAAGAGGGCGCTGCAAAAGAAGGAGAAGAAGAAGACGAGGGCAGGGGAGAGGGAGACGAGTCATCAGTCGCAAACCATTGAGTTGAGTGTACTCAAGAGCAGTGGAGGGTTGTTGGAAGATTCAGACGAAGACGACGGGGCACGCGGTGATGATGAAAAGGGACGCGACAGTGGAGCGCGCGTGGAGGATGGACACAGTGACTCGGATGATGATGACGATGACGGCCATGTTGTGCTGTACAACGAAGCCAAGAGACCTTTATTAAAGTGATGAATAATTCACTAATTCTTTTAAACTTTCGTCTTACAACACCATCATTATTACATTCATCTACAAAAATAAACTTGATACACAAAGACCACAGCTTTACACCTCTTCGACAGCACCTCTTGCATCACCAGCACCGGCAGGGGCGCGTTCGACACGCACGCAAAGCAAACACTGGAGACAGAGAGTGAGGTCGGGCAGCTGACACTGGATATCGCATTCGGGAAGTGAGCAGGCAGGACAAGTTGGACAGGTGCAGGCCGGGCACTTGCAGGTGGGACACTTGATGGAGGGGCACTTGCACGAGGGACATGAGAAAGTGGGGCACTTGGGACACTCGCAGGAAGGACAGCCGGGGAGTGTGCACTTGCACTTGTCAAAGCATGAAGTGAAGCAGTCGGCGTCGGGACAGCGACATCTGGCACAGAGTTCCAATGGGTTGGGACAGGCGCACTTTCTCGGAAGGCAGTCGCGTGGGGTGGGACATTTGCAGTGGAACTGTTCGCACTTCATGGCCACGTCGTCGAAGGTGAGTTGGAAGCAGCGTCGACAGCAGGGACAACACGTCTCCTTCTGACACTGAGTGCCCTCTGGCAGGCACGTCCTCCCTCGGTCGCGCATGCACCGTCGCACGAGCCACACTCCAAACAAAAGCACCGCCCAAGCACCAACAGCAATCGCCACAATGGCAGCAGTTGGAATTTCGCCCGAAGAGTCGCTCATTGTTTCAAACGCTGTTGGTACGAAAAGCGAACGAAAAACTATACGACTTGTTGTAGACCCTCGGGTGTGTCTGCGTGGGTACGCCTGGTCGCCAAATGTAGAAGAAAAGAATCCCGGTTTGTTGCGGAGGTCAAGTGTCGCGTGAGACGGACTAGGTTTGACGTTGGCCCGGGCAACGGCAAAAAAATATTGTAGACTTGATTATTAGTTTTGATTTTTGAACTTGGCACTCCAATCATTCATTTATGATTGATATTGAAAGAAATGAAAAAGAACAAAGGCAGAAAGTCATTCTAACTTCTAAGACCTTAGGTGAGTTTAGAGTTATGCGTAAGCTATAATAGCTATTTGGTTATTGATATGGTGTGCATTGAGAAAAATGTGTGTGATGAATATATGTCACGGGAAATGGGCAGCGCCAGACCAAGGCACAACATCGTGGGCTGAGACGGAGCGGAAGAGAGACGGCCGGGGGGGCGAAGCAGGTGCAGTGATCGTGGGGGGCGGAGTGGACAAGGGCAGGGCGGGGGCAGCGGGTGCGACGGAGGGCTGGTAGGCGGTTGACGCGGAGGCGACGCTGGCGGCAAAGGGGACACGGCCGACTTGAGTGGACGTGTCGGAGAAGATGCCGGAACTGCCGTCGCAGATGCTGCTGCTGCTGCTGCTCATGCTGGCGCTGGGTGCTGCGGTGTAGTAGGTGTGAGGATAGTGATAGTTGGCGGGGCAGACGGGCACGGTGTAGGGGACGGGTGTCGAGGTGTAGGCAAGACCGCGATTCTGGCAAAGCGCTGCTTGGCGCTGGTGCATCTGCTGGGTGTGCAGTTGCTCCATGCGCGCGTGAAGAAGACGGAGGGTGCGCGGGTCGGAACTGCTACGGCCGTGTTGGGCAAGACACGGAGGGTATGGGGTGGGGTACTGAAGTTGGTGGTGCTGCTGCTGTTGTTGGGCGTGTGGGAGTGGATGCAATTGGTGCACAGGGTATGATGCATACTGTGGCAGTGTTGTTGCTGCTGCTGCTGCTGCCGCTGCTGTCGGAGCGGGTTGCGCCAGTTGTTGGAGGTGTCGCTGTTGCTGTTGTTGAAGTTCTTGCTGTTGCTGTTGCTGTTGTTCCTGCTGTTGTCGTTGTTGATGTTGTTGTTGTTGTTGTCGTTGTTGTTGATCTTGCTTTTGTTGCTGTTGCTGTGGCTGTTTCTGCTGCCGCCGCCGTGGTTGTTGTTTCTGTTCATGTTGATGCCGCTGGTGCTGCTCTTGTTGCGGCTGCTGCTTGCGCTGTTCTCGTCGTTTGGAAAATTCACGTTGTTTTTCTTTACCAGAAAAATTCGAGAAGGGGCACATGTCGTTTTGTTGGGGATCCGCAGCAGTGGGGGTTGGGGGCATTGGCAATGAGGGGGCCCTTGGTGGGTCTGGGCGGTCTCGCGGTGCTGCTAACGACGCGGGTTCCGTCGGGAGTTTCGGGCGTCCTTTTGAGACGGTCGCAAAATAGGGTCCGCGAGAGGCGTCCGCGTCCCGCACAAGGTGGTGGAAGGTGTTAACGTAGTCGGTGTCGCGGGCGCAGATGGGGAGCTGGGCGTTTTCTTCTCGGTCTTTGACAGGGACAGAGTTTCGCGCCGCGAGATGCAAGACTCCGTCAAGGGCGTGCTTGGCCTGGCCGCCGGCGCGCAGGAAGTGCTGGGAGTACAGGCGGTTGCATATCTTGTGGGTGAGCATGGCGGCGTCGATGTCGCGCGCAAACGGGATGGCCCCATCGCGCAGCAGCTCAGCCGTCAACACAAGAAGCTGGTGCCAACCGCACGCGAACGACTTGAACACGGTGAGGCGCTGGGCGCTGGGGACAAACGACATAAGGAAAGGCGTGTCTACGGAACTCAGATCGAGCCCAACGCGCCTCTGAAACTGGGGCATCGTGAGCAGAATCTGATCGGCAGCGTATCGGGCAACTTGCTCCAACCGCAGCATCATGCGTGGCGACAGGGCACCCTCTTTGCACGTGCCACATGTACATGCAGCCAGCATGGTCAACGGTGTGGGCAAGAAATGTTTTGAGACACTTTGAGTTTGTGTACTCAACCAGAAATGGCAAATTCCAGTCCGATGCGGTTTTGACTGGGTCCGATTCGCAACCAAAACACACCACGCGCCAAACGATGGCTGGAACACCACTATTCTCAGTATTCTGACCAATATGTATCGATCTCAAAGCAATGCGCAAACGATGGCGCAGACTGTAACTGTTTTTCGTTCACCCTAACCCAACACCCCAACGTGGTGAAAAAAACGCTAGCAATAAAAATAAGGGAGTCGACGCACTGAAGCCTGGAGAGCACTTGTTCAGCGCGACGCGAAGGCTGTTACACAGGGCACCAATTGGCGCTCGGTAGGGAACGTGGCCCTTGCCCACAGGTCGCAACCAAAAGACCTTTTTTTTTCGCTTTTTCTTCCTTTTTCTGCCGTTGCGTTGTTGAACTCAATCAACTCAACGATTCTGCACTCACACCGAAGAAGCACACGCGCAGACCAGTGATTGACGCGCTTTACACCCGATGCGCTACGTCGCGTGTGAGGGTGCTAGGCATTGGCGGACCACATAGTCGACAGAGGCGGAGAGGGGAGCGTCAAGTTCGTGTCAAGTTCCTTCGATCGACTGCGGTTGAATATAAATCGCCTGACTCTGTCACTATGACTGGAAAGAACCAATGTCTGACTGAAACAGTCGATTCTCTTCTATCGCATGCCCCTCCGAAAAGCTCTACTTGATGCAATCGACACGGCAGCCTACCCTGAGGTGCGGAGTAGTCCCTTACATTCAATCAATGCCAATCTTTCTCTCTCTCTCTCTCTCAATTTCTATCTGTCTGTCTGTCTGTCTCTCTGTAGGGACGCGACCTTGCTGACGTAACGCGCCACTTTCAACTGATTGAGCACGCCTGGAATGCGTGGAAACAGCGCGCTCGTGCACGTCAGCAGCAAGTTCAGAAGGCACAGCGATGTTTTCAGACTTGGCGCCAAGTGTGCGTCCAGCGGAAACACCTCGCAACCGCCCTTCGCGCCTTCCAGCAACGGTGGGTTCTGCGCGTTGTATTGGACCACTTGGGCGTCGTGTATGGGGCCTGCCAGTGCAAGCACACCCGCCACTGACGGCGTGGCGCTCTTGCACAGGCGATTTACGCAGTGGAGACACCGTTGTCTGTTGAGCCGCCAGGCAAAGCTTGCGCGTCTCAAGCACGACCGACACCTCAAATCACAGTGTCTGCGACGGTGGCAACAAGCCTTGTTGCAGATGCGCGACAGGCGACTGCTCGCAGTGAAGGCGGCAACAATGGGGCGTCAGCGTCTTGTGCGCCTCGCGTTCACGGCGCTCTCGCTCCATGTTCAGCAACGACGACGCAAACGCCGCCTCGCACGTCTTGCACGTCTTTTTTTTCTTCGTCGTGTCTGGCACCAATGGTTTACGTGCTATCAAGACAAGGCACGCGCGGCGGTCTTGCTAGACAGCGTGGGAGACGAGCCAACGCGTCGCGTCGTCCTGTACGCCTCATTTGCAGCGTGGCGTCGCTCCCTCTCCCTCTGTCGGCGCGCCGAGACGTTCCATGACGACTGGGTGACGCGTCGTTTGTGTTTCCGTACTCATCATGACCCACTGCGCTCCCTGTTTTTACTGTGGCAGCATCGCGCGACTGCCCAGCGAGCTCTGCGTGAGGCGCAGTGTCGGGCACGCACGGGCGCCCTACTTGCAGAGCTCTCCCATGTACAGGCGCACCGGGCGCGCGCGGATGCATTTCGACACCAATCACTCTTGAAGGTGATCTGGTTGCGCTGGCGTCTGCTTACAGTACGCTGTCAACAGCGAGGCTACGTGTATGGAGAACGAACAAGGCGGAAAACCCTTAGTGCGCCACCGAAACCGAAAGTGGGGCAGAAACAGCTGACTCGAGTCCCCTGGAATGCAAGTGTCGCTGTAACCTCGCCTGCCATTCGCGTTCAACAGCGTCTTGTTGGAGCACGACTTCGGCTATGCCCGAGAGACTGAGATGTATAATTCTAATATTGTACTTCTGACTTCATTTTATCATCACTGAGACAGACAGCAGAGAGTGACAATAATGCGATCGCTTTATTACTCACTTTCATATTCTTTGAGTGTCGACTGGCGATCAATTAAAGAATTTCATTGCTTGAGTAAATGAGTAAGAACTCATTACTCAATGACCAATGACCAATGTTCAGAGTTTTTGCAATGCTTCGACTTCTGATCGCCGCTGTTGTTCTTTTGTCAAGTGTACTGGGTGCTCCTGTCACGTCGGGCCCTGAGCAAGTCCACATTGGCCTCACAAGGTGAGCGAAGAAATACTATTATACAAAAAAATCGTCAACAAACGTCAAACTCTCTCTTGCAGCGACGTCACGCAACGCACCGTCAGCTGGGTGACCCCAACTGCCACAAGTTCGTCGGTGGTTCAGTACGGTCTGAGCGCTTCGGCGCTCTCCAGCGCTGTAACCGCTGAGAACATCACGTTTGTTGACGGTGGCTCAGACCACCGCACAATCTACATCCACAACGCCCTTCTCGACGCCCTGCGCGAATCCACCGTCTACTACTACCGATGCGGATCTCCTTCCGGCGGCTACTCCGCTGTGTTTAACTTCACGACGTTCGCCGTACGCTTTCTTCTGTTCTCTCGGTCGTTCTTGCTAACCTCGTCTTATGTGAGCAGAAGGACCAGCCGATCCAATTCGCCGTCTTTGGCGATGCAGGTGTGAAAAACTTCCGTACACTCGACATGCTGCAGTCCCAGTCTGCAGCGGGGGCCTTTGACGCTGTGTTGCACGTTGGCGACTTTGCGTACAACATGAATGACGATCAAGGTACGCCGGCTGTATTCGACGATTCATTCGAGCTCGCTGGTCCACTGAATGTCACGCATGTATGTAGGCCGAGTGGGCGACTCCTTTATGGAAATGATTGAGCCGATTGCGGCTGCGCGACCGTACGTGACAGTTTTGGGTAACCACGAGAGTGCCTACAACTTTTCACACTACACCGAACGGTATTACACACACCAGAACCCATGCTGTGCTCATAACACCACTTCTGTGTAGGTTTTCGAACAATGCAATGCAGGCAAACAGCGGCAACAATTGGTACTACTCAGTGAATGTGGGACTGGCGCACATTGTGGGTTTCTCATCGGAAGTGTACTACAACGCATACCTCAACGATGTTCTTGTGGCGCAGTACAAGTGGCTGGAGGACGATTTGAGCAAAGTAACTGCACTCTCTGTCTGGTTGTTTAACTCTGTGTGTGTTTGTCTTTCTATCGTATGTCTCTCTGTGTGTGTGTGTGTGTGTGTGTGTGTGTGTGTGTGTGTGTGTTTTGTGTGTGTCTCTTTGCTTGGTGTTTGTTTTATCGCGCAACTGTAGTCTCAGTGCCACTCACACTCTTCTCTTCCTCAGGTGGACCGCACACGCACACCCTGGGTCATTGCCATGGCACATCGACCCATCTACTGCTCCAACGTCGACGACCTGCCTGACTGCACAACGGACGCGCAGAAGATGCGCAACGGATTCCCCATCAACGGCACTGCCTATCCCATCGACGACCTCTTTGAAAAGTACCACGTGGACCTGTACTTGACCGCCCATGAGCACTCCTATGAGCGCACGTACGTACACGCACCGCCACCCATACCTCTTTTCAAAAAAAATGACAACTGTCTTAAACTTAAATTTTGTAGTCTTCCTGTGTTCAACAACACGGCACAGGCCCAGGCGGATGCGCATGTGTACCATGACAGTGCACACACAGTGAACATCGTCACGGGCGCCGCTGGCTGTCCCGAAGATCTGGACTACTACTCGGACATCCACAATGCCCCTTGGTCGCTTGTGCGCTCCGCCAGCTACGGCTTTGGACACTTGCAGGCTGTCAATGCGTCTCATCTGCACTGGATCCAGTACGAACATGTCAAGTCCACCCACTCGGATGGCTCGACCTCTGAAAAGGCCGTCAGCATCGATGAACTCTGGATGGTCAGCTCTTCCGCCCACACACACCGCCCCATCAACTCCCACACCGTCACCGCCCACACGGGAGCGCCCCGCTGCTCTCACTACTGCTATGCGGTGTGTGCCCGTCGCTCTCCTGTGCAGCAGTGTGTCGATCAGTGCTCGTGTGCCGCCGAGCAGCGTGCTGGTGTTCTTGCTTCCCTGGGCGACGGCATCGTCGCTAAGCGCTCAAAGATTCTCCGTCACTAATCCAAAATCAGAATGAATGAATACTTCGTATCTCACAGTTTCACAATAATAATATTATTTTTATTATGAATCTGATCGCTTCTAGCATTGTGTTTACTGTCGCCTTAGCTATCAACATTGCGTTGGTGCGGCAGTGGCCCTCGCCGCCCCTGCGAGCGTCGGTGAATGTGACGCGCGTTGCCTGGTCCTCCTGCAAGCACCATCTCGCCAATGTCAGCTTGCCTATGATTCTCACAGACGCCCCCATCGACGGGTGGCCCGCCCGCACGCTCTGGTCGCCCGAAGAAGTGGTCCGACGGCTTGCGACAGTGCCAGTGTACGACGGGCGCCACTGCGCGCTGAGCGACGCTCACTGTCGCTTCACAACCTGGCACGACTACAAACCGCTCGAGCCGTACGTCGCCGACGCCTCTCGAGACGCCTTCAACGCCATGCCCGTCGTTCCAACGGCGCGCATCCTCAGCACTCACCACTGGCTCTACTTCACCAGCAGCCTCGCCCGCCTGCCCAACCCTGCTCTCTGGACGCGCGAGATCAACATCACAGACTTCTTGGTTGGAAACGACGGCGTGCAGGTCAACCTCTGGATGGGTCGCAAGGGCATCACGACCGCAGCTCACTACGACAACACCTACAACATCTTTGTGCAGGTACAAAATGTAACCGTCCTCAAACCTTCTCAACATTCTCTCTTCTCAGTTGCACGGCCGAAAACGCTTCAAACTGATCCCTCCATACGGAAAATTTGACTTGTACCCTGTACTCCACCCACACTACTGCCACAGCCGCACGTCGATCGACGAAGATCCGCTCGTTCTTATTGCCGACCTCGAAGCAGGTAGTGCAACGAAAGAGCAGTTGGTTGTTTCCCTTGGCTAGTGCAACTATTCTCATCTCGTTCTCTTTCAGGCGATGTGTTATGGCTCCCTCCATTTTGGCTGCACGAAGTCGAAACGCTGTCCACGTCAGTCAGTGTCAACGTCTGGACCTACTCTCACGACTACAACCTCGCACAAAGTGCCTATGAGCAGCCCATTCCCTTCGAGGAGGACTGGTCTCACCTCCAAATGTCTTTTGCTGCGCGTGTGTACGCTGCTTTGCTCATTCGAGCCGTCTTTGACGAAGATGAAAGCGTACATGCGTTCACGCGTGAATGGATCGTTGACAAACGATACGCTCCACTGTACTCGTCGGGCCGTCTCAGAGTGCCCCCACTCCACAGCGAATCACTCACTGAGATGCGTTCGTTCCATCAGTCCCAAAGCGAATCGTCTCTCACCCAAATGGAGGCGCATGTCAAACGCGGAATTGGCCGTCTTTCTCGCATATACAGTGAGCTGTCCAGCAGAACAATCCGTGAGCTAATGATTGCGAATTTCATTGAGCACTTGGCCAATGTCTCAGTTGGTTCCGATCGTCTTTGGGCGTTGCTCCTTCTCATGTCGGAGCCGCTCTAAGTGTACATGTATCTATTATTACATCTGTATAACAAGAAAGGAGCGAGAGCGTGAGTGAGTCAGTGGCAGACGGTGGCGAGTGCGCGTGTACTGTGAGGCGACACAATGCCTAAAGGCACCATAGAAAGGACAAGCGAGAGAGACAGAGGGAAGTGAAGGGATCTGTGAGTGCACCGTTCATGTGGAGTGAAAGGCCATTGAGGAACACGACACGCGACAGAGTGCTCGCTGTATTGGCACTGTGCAACAGATGAAGGTCCTTTGAGTGCACTGTACCTGAACTTGACATAACGATTTCCATGAAGAACTTCTGTCCTTTTCATCTTTCTTTTTATGGTTTGTGTAACGTTTATACAAGTGGCTGCCACTGAATGTTGGGCACACAGTCGTCCATGACACTCTGAGTGGTAGCAGCCTGGGACGGCAGAATGGGCTGTGAAGGATGCGGCTGTGACTGTGGCTGAGTTTGTGACGCTGCGTAGACGGCGTTGGTGGTGCCGTACATCGGGCGGGTCGACCCGGTGGCCGCGACAATGTGGGGTGGGGGGTACGCGACGGGTGCGGGGACGGCGTATGTCGCGGGAGTGGGCGTTGAGTACGATGAGGGGGGGATGGTGTAGACGGCAGTGCGCGGTGCGGCAGCTGCGGCTGCAATGTGTGGTGGAGGATACACTGGGACTGAGGAGGGCGGCTGTGTCGGTTGGGTGGCGGTGATGGCACTGTGCGACACTGTTTGATGTTGCTGTTGCTGTTGCTGCATGCGACGCTGCTGCTCCTGTTGGTGCAACTGCATCTGCTGCATCTGCTGCTGTAGCTGCTGTTGTCGCTCCTGCTCCAATCGCCCCTGTTCTTCCATAGCGCGTCGTTGTTGCTCCTGCTGCTGCTGCTGCTGCTGCTGCTGCTGCTGTAGCTGCTGTTGTCGCTCCTGCTCCAATCGCCCCTGTTCTTCCATAGCGCGTCGTTGCTGCTCCTGCTGCTGCTGTTGTAGTTGTTGTTGTTGTTGTTGTTGTCGCTGCTGTTGTTCTTGTTGTTGTTGTTGTTGTTGCTGTTGTTGTCTCGCTTGCTCCTCCATTGCCTTTCGTTGTGCCTCCTGTCGTGCCTGGTCTTCCATCGCCCTCCGCGCCTGCTCCATTCGAGCTTGTTCTTCCATTGCCCTTCGATGTGCTTCTTGTCGCGTCTGTTCCTCCATCGCCCTCCGCTGCTGCTCCAGTCGTGCAAGCTCCTCTGCCATCCGTCGCTGCTGCTCCATTCGTGCCTGTTCCTCGACTGACCTTCGCTGTGCCTCCTGCCGTGCCTGCTCCTCCAACGCCCGTCGCTGCTGCTCCAGTCGCGCCTGCTCCTCGATCATCAACCGACGATGCTCTTCCTGTCGTTGCTGCTCCTGCTCCGCCACCGCGCGCAACTGCTCTGCCAACACTCGTTGCTGCTTCTCTATTTCCAATCGCTGTCGTTCGTGATCCTCTCGCGCCACTCGCAGTTGCTCCTCCACCCGCCCCTGCTGCTCTCCTTCAATTTCCTGTTGTTGTTGCTGCTGCTGATGCAATTTCCACGGCATGTGTCGCTGCCATTCATCGTCCAGCCGCTGCTGCTCTGCCACATCCACTGGCGCTTGCGTCCCGGGCGGTACCATCCCAGAGGGTGAATGTGATTCCGCAGGAACCACTTGGGGTACTGGAGAGACTTGGGGTGGTTGCTGTCGCCTCTCCTCTTCTGCCGCGCGATGCTGCTCGGCCAGAGCCTGTGCGCGCTTCTCCTGTGTCTCTCGATCCCAACCCCCACCACTCGCAGCGCTCGCGCTCAAACTCACAGTCTCAGCCCCACTTCCGCGCCCTTGCTGCTTGTCACGCTGCTGCTCTTGCTGTCGTAGCTCAGACGCAATGCGCTCTTGGTGTGCCTTAAACTGCGCCCAGGCATCGACTGCAGGCGACGGTGGCAAAACCGCGCCACCAGTCATTGAGCCGGCTCCACCAACAACGACAGCCCCAGCCCCAGCCATGGGCGGCCGAGGAGCCGGGCGGAATGATGGTGCAGCTCCAGCATAATCAGGCGACGGAGGCACCGAACGATCGGGCGCAGAGGGAGTGGCAACCTCACCCAGGGTAAGTGGCGGTACCATTGCCACTGAGACAGCTGCTTCTCGCTCCGTTCTCAATCGCGCCTCTTCACTTTCCCTTTGTGCTCGCTCCAGTTGTTGTTGCTGCTGCTGCTGCTGCTGTTGCTGCTGTTGTTGCTGCTGCTGCTGCTGCTGCTGCTGCTGCTGTTGCTGCTGCTGTTGTTGTTGCTGCTGTTGCTGCTGCTGCTGCTGTCGCTCCTCTTCCTCCTCCGCGTGCACTGCCTCAGCACGCGCCCGTGCCTCCGCTTCGCGTTCCTTGCGCTCTTCGTGCTCGCTGAGCTTCTCTTTGAGCCGCCCGACAGCCTCGTCAAGCTTGCAATAAAACTCCACCCCTTCATTGAGTTTCTTTGTCAGCTCGTCAAAGTGGCGCGCGGCCGCAAGCAGCCGCTTCGTGGCAGCTGCACGCTCGTCGGCACGATCCATGCTCGGTGCCTGTGACGCCACAAAACGCGCATTCTCCTGCGCCAGTCGTGTAAGAAGGGCACGCTGTTGCTGCACGTTGGCTGCAAAACGGGCAACAAAGGAATCAAACTTGCGAATTTCGTGGTCAAACAATGTCTTCATGCGACCCTCGTCGCCACCGCACTCGACAATAAGACCCTGGACGTCGTCCGTGAGCATTTTTACACGCAATTGGTCTGCAATGGCACTACGTTCGCGTTTCAGCGTGTCGACGTCTGCTAGGACGCTGCGCAATCGAGCGACAGCCTCGGCGTCCGCCGGCATTGTGTCAAGCAGCGACTCGTGCGGAAAACGCCCAATAAGCAGACTTTCGTCGGGTGCGCTCAATGCCGACAAGTCGTCCATCCACTCGTGCATCAGTCCGGCCAGTCGCTCGTCGGACGCCTTGGCTTGACGCCGTGCCTCCTCAAAGCGCACCGTGTCCGCAAGCACTGTCGCAACCACGTCATCAGAGAACGCGAGAGCGGCTGTTTCGCAACGCACTCGCAACGCCGCCAGCGCCTCCTGAGTACGCTCGCTCATCTGCACGACCATCTGACGAGCCGTGGTGACACCTGCAAGTCCGTTGCCTGCACGCACCTGGGTAGCGGCGCGTGCCACCTCACTAGGTACACGCGGCATCTGATGAGGCCGTTCAACCGCATGCAACGCCTCGGGCAGTCCCATTTTGTGCAGTGTATCACTCAGCTGGCGTTCGTGCAGCGCCATTTCGGCATTGAGGTCGCGTGCAAGACGGTCCTTCATGTCGGAGTAGAGCGAGCCGCCCATGACAGCATGGAGAGGAATGAGCCGCTGGAAGATGTCGGGAGCGCCCTGGTGAGCATCGAGGTGCGACTGAAGCGTGACAATTTGAACGAGTTTGTGTGCGGGCGTCGTGTCGGTGGCCTCGAGCGACTCGAGAGTGGGCACTAGTTCGTTGTAGATCGTCGAGTTGTCCTTGGCGGCTCGCGCAAGTGTCTTGTCCACCGAGAACTTGTTCAGCTGGATCAGCTCAGAGACCCCCGTGGGGACCTTGATGCGACGATCTTTGGGCGAGCAGAGCTGTAGAGCCTTGGCAGCACACGCAGCGGAAGCACGGTAGCGCGCCACGGCCACGCCATAGCCGTCAGACTCGTCGGCACAGGTTCCCAGGTGAGAGTGCATCAGCGAAAGCATATGCTTGTGCTTGGCCTGCAGCGTCGCCGACCAATGCAGCGGCAGTACTCCGGCGATGTCTTCCGACACACTTAGCTGAACTGCTTCGTCATAGAGTTGCGCTGAGGCCTTGGCCAGACCCGCCAGCACAGACGTCTTCACCTTGCTAATGGCACCCTTCTCGTAGTAGCACTGCTGTGCCTGCGCCTCGACCAGAGCATACAAAAAGTTGAGCATGTTGTTGCTCATGTCGGCCGTGGGCGCATTAACAAAGGTATCACGCATGTACTTAAGCACCCCGAGCGCCGTCTGAAGCAACTTGCATGCCTCCTTGGCACCCGATTCTTCGTGTCGCGACTGTTGCTGAGCACCGTTGGCAAACTGCGCCGCCAAATTGAAGAGAACTCCCGCCTTTTCAAACGCCAATGCTCGCTGGTGCACCTACATATGACACAGTGTTGTAAGAGGAGGAAAACGCCAGAGAGAGGGGAAATCACAGTATTTTTTTCACCTCAGTCGTCACTTGAAAAGCATCGCTCCAGTAGAAGTCAAGCTTGATGTCCTCGTCGGACCAGGCGGACGTCAAGGGAAAGCGCAGCGAGAGCCGTTCAAGCTGACAAAAGTACTCGAGGGTCGCCTAGACGGGGCAAGGTGGAAGAGGAGAGAGTGTGAGTGTGTGTGTGTGTGTGTGGGTGTGAGGCGATGTCGTGTTGGTGTCGTATCACCAGCCCCAAAACACGCTCCAGGACGAGCCCTGGCGACGCATCAGACAGATGGACAGCAAACTTACTGTGCGCGTCGTCTCCGATGTGGACGACGCCGCTTGGGTGGCATCGAGACGCAGACGGTCGAGTCGCTTGAACTCGTTGAGGTATTCGTCCGGTGACGTGTGATACGTCGCCTGGATGTGCCGTCCGAGGGGTCCCGCAAAGTCGACGGGGGGCGTCTTCTTCAGTGGGAACACGAGGAGGTCACCTTGCGTGTCCATGCTGTGATACAAAGAGACAAAAAAAAATGATTAATTAAAATTGAGATCAGACCAAAGAAAAAAGGAACCATGCTCGTACAAGCTGTCGAGGCTGCCCGTGTTGAGCACGCAATACCCTTATTGGCTCCTGCCTGGCTGCCTGTATTATCTGTCAAGGAAGTTCGAGAACTTTCTTTCTTATGTCCCTTCTTTATTATTTTCATCTCCACTATGTTGTTCTTTCTTCATGTAATACTCAAATACTGACCAAAATCAAAGGAGACGCTTTTAATTAGGAAAAATGAAAATGAAAATAATAGAGTACAACGCGAAAAAAAAAGTAATTAGACAGTGGTTTCCTCTGAGTCTTTGCGGGCAAGGTTTTTCCGCGCACGACGATACTGGGCGCGGGTGACGCCCAAGCCAACGCGACGTTCAGGAAAGTAGCCGTACTTGTTAAACAGCTTGGTCATTTTCTTGATGCGATCAGCCGGAAGAGTCGGGCTACGAAAAGAGAGAGAAACAAACGAAGACGAGAGACAAAGAGATTGGGGAGGTGTCAGAATCTAATGGAATACGGTCAGACTCCTTACTTGAAGCCCACTGAGGTGACATCAAACCCAACATCAACCAGCCGCTGCATATCTGCTGTAAACTTGATGCAAATTGTCCACTACACACACACAATATGGAATGAGTTGGAAACGAAACAAAGAGCCTATTCACCTCAAAAGTGCACACAGTGCTATTGTCAAGGTCCTCCGTGGCCTCAATGACCTCTTCGCTCATTTGATGGTCGACATACACGGCGTCAACGTCAATAGTCACCGTAATGCGCCACTGGCCCGGCACACTGCTCCACGCCAGCTGTGACCCTAGCCCTCCCTTGAGGCGCGTCACAAACGGCGCAACCGAGCTCTGGTTCATGGCCCGCAGTGCTCCCCCAACTGGCGAATCCCCTTCCAACTCCTATCAATACATTTATTCAGTATTGTTCCTTCTATCACTTTGTTCTTTTTCCTTTCTCCATCGCTTTGTTCTTTGTTCTTTCTCCTATTTCTCTCTCGTTTTGTTCTTTCTCTTGCTTCTCTATCGTTTCGTTCTTTCTCTTGTTTCTCTATCGTTTTGTTCTTTCTCCTCTCTCAATAGCTTTGTTTCTCTCTCTCCCATCACTTTGTTTCTCTCTCTCCTATCACTCCATTCTTTCGCTCTCATTAATATGTGTTTCTTACGGGATTGTCTTTCATCATAGCCTTGAGGGCACCCACAATGTCATCGTGCTCAATCGACTCTGCGCGCACAAATTCAGCAAACGCACTATCAAACCGCTACAGATAAAAAGAATAATGGGTTAAAGTGCATGAGTCACACACACTCGAAATACCTTCAAACAGGCATCAATGCGCTCTTTGTCGCCCACCATGTGCTTGAGAGACACATAGAAAAAGTGTCTAAGTGGCACCACACGATACGCATTGGAGAGGGCCGCCATGCGCGCCTCTTCGCTCTCTCGTGCAAACACTTCTTCGCCAATTGTTGCGTCTCGTCCACGACGCGACACCACTGTACATGTACAACAATCAACACAAGTCATTAGTTCCATCTTGCGTTCCTCTCTCCTTTTGGTTACGTGAGATGGAGCGCAGAAGACGAGGCAGGTCAATGGCAACGGGCTGTTCGTGGATGTCGCGCTGCCACACGCGCAGCACATCGCCACGTAGCAGTGAATGGTCCAGGTTGTACTGGTGGGCCGCCTATTGAATTGAAGAGGATGCATATTGAAGTTTAGTGTAGGAATCGCCATAGCAATAATAATAGTAATATTAATAAAATAGTAATGCTCAAACAATTAAATTAATAGTAATAATAATAATAATAATAATAAAATAGTAATGCTCAAACAATTAAATTAATAGTAATAATAATAATAATAATAATAATAATAATTATTATTATTATTATTATTATTATTATTATTATTATTATTATTATTATTATTATTATTATTATTATTATTATTATTATTATTATTATTAATATTTCGTATTGTCTTATTCTTATACCTGTCCACCGACCAGATCAATAACCATTCCGCGAGTTTTGTTTCGGTTTCGTTTCTGTCGTTTCTTCTCCAACATTGCGCGATGATTGGTCAGACTCTCTTTATACGCACAGCAGAACTCCGACACAATCTATGAAACAGCCGTGTGTAGCAATGGTTTAGTAGCTTATATATAAGTGGAGAACGTGATATTATCAATAATAATAATAATAATAATAGTAAGAATTTATTTTAGTATTGATAATAATGATATCATTTTGATCTTTTTTCAAACCTTGAAGAGAGTTGAAAGTGGATAATCCTCCATTCTAGTTTTAGGGACGGCCAACCAGAGGAGAAGTTTAGCATAGCGATTGCGGACACGCTCAACAACCAATGAGAGGCCGCGCAGACGGAGCTGAGCAGAGGCAAGGAAAGACGGAAGGAGTTCCTTGAAGTGCACAGTAGTATCTTGGCTGATTACGTCTGAATGACAGAGGAAGACAAAGAGAGATAGAAAGAGTTGAGTTCGTGTGTGATTGAGCTTGTGCGACAGAGCGGTGAGTTTGACTGAGAGTGGCATAAAGAGGACTATTGCATGTGATTGTGAGACACTAATTGAGTGACATTGCAATTCTGTGACACTGAGGGAGTGTAATTTTGAGTAACTGGATGGTTCTTTTGAACGAATATGAGAGTATTATTGAGCATGGTTGTGAAGGAAAGTGAAAACAAAATAATAATAATAATAATTATTAAAATTATTATTATTATTTTGTTGTTTCTTTTTGTAGTGTTGCTACCGTCGCAGAGTGGAATGAGTCGTTCGAGTTCGTTGAGAAGTGAGTGAATATCTTTATCCACAGTCTCCAAAACAACCTTTGAAAAAAAAAAGTAAACCAAACTGTCAGACAAGACCAAAAAATGTGTCTTTTTGGTACTTGAGAGGCGAATTGAGATGTTTTAAGGGACTCTAGCAGAGTCAGAGCGTCGGATTCACATTTGTTGTACAGATTAGACACAATAAAGTCCAAAAGAGTGCTCTAAAACAAAATCGGTGTGAGAACGTTGTGTTACAAATTGAGGTTTTGGAATACCTTATTGTGTTTATCCTTTGTGTCTTTGAGTTTAAGGAGTGCATCAAGAAAAAACCCTTTTGCGTTTGAGCGAGAAGTGCCAGAGTTGAGAGTGTTTCCAATCGAGAGAGTGAGAGTGAGAATGCGACGGAGAGGAACCGATGCAAAGAGCTCATTGATTGCTTTGAGTGACTAAGAAAGAAACAATCAAAAAAATTATTATTATTATAATACTATTATCAAACAAAAATGAGACGAAAGAACAACCATTTCTTACGTTCATGAGAGAGAGAGCCAAATCGTGTTCTCGCTCATAGTAAGTTGATCTGAAGTGCAACACGCGTATGCGCGCACGGACCTCAAAGACATCATTGAGAGCCATAAGATACGCCTCGGGCGCATCGAGAGGAACAGATGGAAACTGTGTTTTGTACGTGTAAGGAGAGAGAAAGTAACGTGTTAGTGATATGTGTGTAAAGTAAAATGGAACAAGAGAATAAAGAATATCTCAAGCTTTTCTTCTATCTCTATGACTTTGCTTCTTTCCCCCTCCTCTCTGTGCTACATACCTTCTTTTGTGCATCTCGGATAAGCTGTACTTCTTCATCAGTTGGAACAAGCTCAAGAAGTGCTCCGAGAATCTCACGCGTCATGTACACATCCTCCATGGTCATCAGAACACGCTAAAAGAGACGCACAAAGAGACAGTGAGATAAAAAAAAACACACATAAAATAGATGCAATACAACACACACACACACACACCATCACGGACAAACAGGGAAGCGTGTCGCTCAATTACAGCGTGGATTTTCTTCAAACACTTACTCCAATAATTGCGGCTCTGGGAAGTCTTGTGCTTGCAATAGCAACTTGTCGTGAGCGTTTGGGACCGACCACGGAGATCTTTTTGGGAATGACAAGCAAGTCGGCGGATTCGCCAGAGGCAGACCCGTACTGAGAGCGATTGAAGGTGGAGGGACGCACTTCAACTTGAAAAAGATAGCGCAGTTCGCTAATGTTGACGGTGAGTTTGGGAGTTGAACGTGTTGCTGCGGCTGTGGCACTGTCAGCGTCTTCTGCGTCTTCTTCGTCTGCCTGTTGCTCTTGCTCGAGCTCTGCCCAGAGGGTGCCTTCGAATGAGTTTGAGGCAGCGGGTGCGCGCAGTTTGGTCCAGTTGAGTTTGCGGAAGGCCAGAGTGGGAGCTGGAGGAGCAAGAGTGGCGGCGGTGGTGGAGAGAAGAGAGTCGGACGAGCCTGTTGGTGGCGGCGGTGGTGGGAGGGGAGCAGACGACGATAAAGAACTGTCATCGTCGGTGGGCGGTGGAGGTGGTGGTGGAGGAGGTGGTGCAGCGCCATCATCGCCCTCTTCAGTGGGTGGTGGTGGCGGTGGTGGTGGCGGTCCTCCGTCTTCATCAGGCGCACCCGGTGGCGGCGGTGGTGGCGGTGGTACGCCGTCGTGACTCGCTGCGACTGTGGGAATCTGCATGGCCAGCGGATCAATGTCGTCTTCGGCCGAGAGCATCTCGCTAAAGTCAAACTCGCCAATGACCATGGGCGGTTCGCTGTCTTCGTCGCTCTCGTCAGAGTCGTACTCTTCCAATTCGGATATTTCAGCGGTCACAAGCTCTTCGTCTCCATCCTGTACATCCACAACTGTCGCGACTGCTGTTTCGTCTTCCGTAGCCATTGCCGCGTTCGGGTCACTCGTCAAGGCCTCATCCGCCTCAGTCGTTCCTGCTTCTCCATCGACCGCTGTTGCTGTGGCCTCAGCTTTCTTGACAGGCGTCGTCGTTGTCTCCTCCACCACAGAGTCATCCAGCGCAGTCTCTTTTGTCTCGTCCGAAGCCGTCACTGTTGTCGCCGCTTTGACTCCTCCTTCCTCTGCCTCGTCCTCTCCAGCAACAGTCTTTATGTTCGTCGTTGTCGTCGTCGTCGTCGTCCGCAGCTCTAGCAACGATGAGCTCCGCTCCAGGCTGGCGGCCTCATTGCTCACCTCCATCGTCTTTTGCGGCGTCAACGTGCCATTCACAATGACACGACGTAGCAGTGCCTTGCGAGGCGATGCAGGACTCGCCGTGGGCGACACTCCCACTCCAATGGCATCGCGGCTCGCTTGATGCTGCAGTCGTCCAGGAACCGCAGGGGAGCCTTGCACACCCGGGTTTTTGGCCATCCCCCCTCCACGCAGTGTCTTCCGTCGCGTGGTTCCTGTGCGTCGCAGTGTCCCTGTGCGTGCCACCGTTCGCTTCGTAGGTCGGTTGTGCACACCTCCCACAGCAGCAACACTGTCACTTGGTGGATGTGCCGCAGTGGCATCACTCCCAATCGCATCTCCATCAGTCGCAACAGTGTTGGTCGTTCCCTCTTCCACTGCGACTGCTGCTGCTGCTGCTGCGGCGGCGGCGGCGGCGGCGGCGGATTCAGTTGCAGCAGCTGTCATGGCAGCAATTGCCAAGTCACTCGCAACTCCAGTACCTCCAATACCACTTGCCGCTGCACTCTTGAGCAGCTCAGGTGACAGCTGTGCTCGTTGCATCTGGAGACTCTGTTGACGCTCCTTACGCGTGCGCTTCTTCTCACTCACCTCACTCCGACTGCGTCCGTCCTTCTCAGGCGACCCACTGGGCGACGACGAAACCGACAGCGACGGCTCTCGGTGTACCTCGTCAGTGCGCGTGTCAGGCAACTGAGGCGCCGCAATTGATTCGGTGACGGTCACTGTCGGCTGCGTCTCTGTTGTCGTACTTTTGCTTGCCGTGCTGTCTGCCGCTCCTTCGGGAAAAAGCACAACAGGTCGCAGACTTGACTCAATCCGATCGCGCTCCTCTGCAATTTGCGCTTTTGACTTCTCCAGACGGGCCGAGCGCACTGCAGACACAGTCGCCTTAGTCGGCGTAGTCATCAGCTCCTCCTCCTCCGACGACGACGACGATTCGGACAGTGTCGTCGCTGCTGCTGCACGTGTCTTCATGCGCTCCACCTTGCGTGCCCGTGCGTCCTCCACCAGCGCCTGATACTCGGTCGCGCGGCTCTTCATGGCGTCCGACGACGCCTTCTGCGTCATAACTGTCTCTGCGACTGCCTGCAGTCCCGCCTCCTCAAGCAGCGCGCACGTATCAATAAAATGCGCTGACATTTGCGCCGCCTTGACCGGGTCGCCCTCTTCAAAGTCGATAAAGCTGCTGATCACGGCCGACACAAAGGCCATGAGATGCGCCGAGAGCGTTGAGTCGCCAAGGGACTCTTTGAGCAGCGCAACGAGAGACGAGAAGACAGGCTTGCCGTCCTCAATGGCATTCTGTTTGGCGCACCGCACGATGGCCATGGTGAAGGAAGGGTTTCGCACGCGCCGCGCATGGTCCACAATCACCAAGAGCACTTCGAGGGCAGCAAGCGACGAGCCATGCCCCGTTGTGTTCACCAGAATTGAATAGATAAGCGCCACGAGCGCCTCGCTGTCGAGAGCCATCTCCATGCCATCAACATAGCAAATGGCGGCGCCCAGAACGCGCAACGCGTAACACTGTGCCATGGAGTCTTGTTCAATGCTGAGACGCAAGAGACGCACAAGTCCGCCAGCAAGAATGAACTCCTGCGCAAAATCACTGTCTTTCTCAATGACGCGACGTAGCGAGCGGGTGAGCTGCCGGAAGGACGACGGGTCGCCGCGGAGGCTGTCGAGACACCGCTCGACGCGCACCGACAGTTTAGTGCGTAGCATAAGCGAATCCAACTGCAAAAAAGGAACACACAACGCACAAAACATTTCAAATGATTTCGTTTTCAATCTTCGACATTGATTCGTCCACAACAAACAAGATATAGTCGTTATCGACGATAAATCAGGCAACGCGAGCGCAACAAGCGCGCCTCGTTCATGATATGTCTCAGAAGAGAGTCAAAAAAATTCGAAAAAGATGGACAAAACGTCATTAAATGTTTTTTGCTATTGTCGCCAATTCCATCAATGAATAGACTGTGTTTGACGCGCACACATGTGCACAGGGCACCAGGCCGTCCGCCAGAAGGGGTCGGGGCGCGGGTGGAAGCTCACCTTGGGCAGTGTGCCGTCAAACTGATCGTCAAACGACTCGTCGGCATCCAAGAAAATACGCTCCGACGCCTTTCCTGACGAAACAATGTCGTCGTTGAGAACAAGGGTGCTCTCGTGGGCGCAGTGGGGTGCAGTGAGCGCCTGGCAAGCGGCTGCAACCGCCACAGAGACATCTTCCTCTGTGTTGATCTCAATCGACACAGACGCCTGCGACGTGATCAGCACCTGCGAGCAGAAGTCGCGGTCGTCCACATACTGGACGACGGTCTTGACAACCGGCATAGAAGAAGAAAAAATATGTGTGTTAAAACTTAAAGTAAACAAAATAAACAAAAATAATTATAATGATTCAGAATTTTGTTCCCAATGAAGACTTGCCTGGTGTTATTTACGTTAGTGATTGGCTTGACTAATGTGATGGCAGCGTTTCGGCCGCCTGCGGTGCCTCTCATTGTCGTAAGTAACGTTTGTTGTTGTTTCTGTGACTTGTACTATCTTCTCTTCTTTCTCTCTCTCTCTCTCTCTCTCTCTCTCTCTCTCTCTCTCTCTCTCTCTCTCTCTCTCTCTCTCTCTCTCTCTCTCTCTCTCTCTCAGCGACATGGATAAAGACAGAGTAATCACGGCCATGCGTCGGATGGCGTCCAACCATGCTTCGAGCGTCTCGCTAGAGAGTGCCATCGACTTTGTTCTCAGCGCAGATCTCGACACAACGCGTCGCATCGCCAAAGCGCTGTTCAAGACAAAGCTGCTCGCCGACGACGCAAGCTCGCCGTCGCTCCTGTACCACCTCATCACCGAGAGTACCAACTCCGACTACGTTGGACAGCTCGTGTGTCTTCTCAATGCTCTTGTCGTTCGCTTGCGTCAACACGAGAGCTACGATCAAGTCAAAATCGCTGCGCTCATTGACCGTGGTCTTCTCTACGACTTCAAGTACGCGCCCGAGAAGAAGGTCCTCAAGCGCGTCGTCAAGCTCCTCGACCAGCCGAATGTTCGCTCGCGACACGTCGACGCCGCCGTCAGCCTTCTCCTCGACAACGATGTCTTGGACCAAGTTGCAACGCTTGGGACGGAATATCTCAAGTGCATTCTGTTCCGTTTTTTCGCGCCACTCACTATCGCCAGAGCCGATACAAGTGATACGCACCGCGATTTTGCCAATGAGGTCTCGATTCCTGCCGACGTTCACGTCAAGCGTGTCCTGTGGCACGACCGCTGCTCCGACGAGCCACTCAGTCGCACACAGCTCCACGATGGTGGTCAGGGCGTCCGTGCGCGTAGTGAGCGCGCTCGAGAGCTCCTCCAGCACATCTTGCAGCACAATTCGGATGTGGCAGCAGCGCTCCCAGCTGCCGAGATGTCAAAAATCCTCCGCCGTCTCACTACGATACACGCTTCGGCTTTGTTTACGCACCATCCAGACCACATCTGCGCCCGTTTCCGCCAACTCATTCGTGTCGTCGTCGACACTTGTCACAAGGGCCTGTTTCTTGCCCTCGTTGCGTGGCTCGAGCCACTAGAGTGTGACGACGATCTCACGGCACATTACAACTTCCCGGAACTGTTCCTCGACTCGCTCATTGGCCTGGCGCTCGAGTCCGACACACACACAGATAGCATCTGTCGGTGCGTCACTCACGTTGCCATTGCACGCTTTGCCAAGCTGCCTTTGTTTGCCACCAAGACTTTGGAGTCCCTTAGCACTTGGTGCGCCGACATTTCTCCGACCACTCAAGCGACGCTTGTGCGCCTCTGTCGTGCCCTTCTTGACGCCAACCCCAAGGTGTCTTCCATTCCAATCGCCCCTCGTACCCTTCTGGATCTTCTCCACGGCAGTCAAGACCCCTCTGCTGAAACCCAGGACGAATTCGACCCTGGCACTCTTGTTGACGATGCTATCGTGTGCCTCAAGTACCTCGGTGAACATCCAGAACCCTCGTTCCTCCTCTCTATTGCCACCTGGGCTGCCAGTGTTCCGGCTGCTTCCGAAACGCTTGCCAACCGTACCCTTGTTGAGGCGTGCACGCACAGCGCGGTACTTACGCTGGCCCGCGCACCCTCCCACGCTGCCTCGGCTGTGCCACACATTCTCACTGTGCTGCTACGCTCCGCTGTGCCCCCACGCGAGCTCCTTGACTGCCTCGCCCAGTTAATCACTAGTGCACCTGCTCCGATCGCAACCGCCATCCTCGAGAACGACGCCGTCATCCCCCTGTTGTTTTCAAACGTCTCTCTTGAGTGCGATGCTTCCATTGCTATCCTTGCTACTCTAGTGGCCTCCCCGAGCATTTCCACGCCATCAACCATCATCAACGATTTCGCTTCGTACGTTGTAGGCTCGTCTCCCTTGGTCAAATCGAAATGGATTCAGCGTCGCGGCAACTTCCACGCCCTCGCTCTTGCCCTTGCACACAAGGCCGACGCTCACCTGCGCTCTCTTGAGCACTTTGTTACTTCCGTCGTGCTCCACTCGCCACAAGAGTCGCTCGGTGCCCTGCTTGACAGCGTCGCCTCGATCCTCGCCGACGCCTCCCTGCGCGAGCCACTTTGTGTCGCGCTTCTTCCACACACCCGTGTTCTGCTCACGCACATTGCAGACTCGCAGCCTACGGTTGTCACGGCCTCTGCTCGTCTCCTCGCCATCACTCTCTCCTTTAACGACGACAATACGGCCGTGCTCATTGAGTCTCTTGGTGACATGAGCAATCAGCCTCGCGATGTCGAAGTGTCCGTTTTCGACAGTGGGCCTTCCTTATCCCCCTCCTCCTCCATCAGTGGCAGCAACACGTTTCTGAGCGATGCAGATCACACGTCGTCCGCGACCAACGCCTCAAGGCGTCGCCATCGCCATACTGTCAATGAAAAGGACCTCCGTGCCCTCGCGGCGGTCTTGAAGCATGCCACCCTCATGAAAATCGACGCGGGACCCCTACTTCGCCGGTGCCTCTCTGACATTCTCACCAAAGATGATCTCAACGCGACGTCCACGAGCACCCAGACACCCTCTGTCGACAACAAGGGTCTTGTCCTCACCCCAACGACGCGTCACAATCTCGACAAGATTCTTGACGCTGTCGATCGGAGCGGTCCCGTTCTCCTCGAGGGCCCCACCGGTGTGGGCAAGTCACGAATCATCATGGCGGCCGCCGACGAGCGTAACATGACTATGCGCCGCACCAATATGAGCTCTCGCATGACCATCGACGACCTCATAGGCCGTCTTGAGCTTAAGGCTAGCGCGTCGTCTTCCGGTCCCACCTTCCAGTTTAGCAAGAGTGACTTTACGCTTGCCTTTGAAAACGGCGACTTTCTCCTCCTCGACGAGTGCAACCTTGCTCCCGACGACGTTTTACACTGCATTGAGGCTGCCCTCGACACTGGCGATCTCAACTACTACGATTCGTCCGACGCTCAGCAGCCTTTCAAGACCGTCACGATGCACCCCAACTTCCGTCTTTTTGCCGCACAGAACCCCAACGCTGGCTTTTTCAAGGGCGCTCGCGAACCTCTCTCACGCTCCTTCCTCGATCGCTTCACACCCATCATCTTCGAGGAACTACCGGTATTATATTATTTTATTTTATTATTATTATTATTACTCCTTATTCCCTTGAAATTGTATTCTTTTATACGTTACTTCTTCTTTTCTTTCAGTCCGATGAGTGGACTTCCATCGTTGCCAGCAAACTTGAGTCGGACAAGTTGCCCAAAGAGCGTGCTTTGCATCTCGCCCGCATCATGCAACGCCTACACGCCGCCATTGCCAACAAGCTGCGCAGCAAGACCGAGCCCTTTGTTGAGCGCGCCGCGTACGCCGATGTGTCTATTCGTGAGCTGCTCAAGTGGACTGCGCACGTTGTCGAGGCGGCCAACAACGCGCCAGAGATACTTGATGACCCGCTGTTGCACAAGACACTTGCCGCTCAGGCTTGGGCCATCTATGGGGCTCGATTCCGTGGCGAGGGTCGCTCCGCTCTTGGTCTCCTCCTGTGCAGTGCCTGGCACAAGTCGTTCAAGTGGAGTGCGCCTCAACTCCTCCAACCCATCCTGCACCCTACGAAAAAGCGAACGCACATTCCGCTCCAGCTGACACGCACCACCTTCTCAGTCGGCGACCCGAAGATGGATCCAACGGCACGCCCAATCAAGACGTGTGTCCTCGACCGCATCGACGGAGCAAAGAACTTCAAGATTAGCCACACCGAGGGTGTCGCGCGCAAGCTTCTCGACAATGACGACTGGCTTGAATCGATTCGCTCGTGTCACGCAGGTGTCATCGAGATGGTCTCAACGGACAATTTTGTGGAGCGCCACGGTCTCTACATGCCAACAGACGAGTGGGTGGTGCGTTGGCTGCACGAGGCCTCCTCTGCAACGCACGCCGCATGTCTCGCTGATTCGACCAACTCGTTACCGTTGGCAAAGCTTGGTGCTTCGCTGTATGCGTCCCGATTCCGGCACATAACGGCCCAGAACTCTGTGGCGGAGATCTTTTGCAAGTTTTTTGACCTGCCCCGCGACACACGCGTTCTCCAGCGCGCCATCATGGACAAGGAACAACCCGACACACCGTTTGTGTTTACACAGACCGCCCGTGCTGTGTGTCAGCTGGTGATTCATGCACTGCGCACTCCCCAGCCTGTGCTCATCGTCGGTGATGAGGGTGCTGGCAAGAGTTGCCTTGTCCGTGCTCTTGCTTGGCTTCTCTCACCCGGTCTGCAGCACTACTCGCTCACACCCGAGACAGAGCCTTCGCAGCTCATCGGACAGCTCGCGCCGGCCGCCGGCTCGGACCACGCCAAGATTGAGTGGCAGCGTGGGCCCGTGCACGTCGCCTACGAAGACGGCCGGTGGCTGTTGCTAGACAATCTGTCACAGGCCGAGGGCACCGTCATCGAGCGTCTCAACCCACTGCTCGAACAGCCAACGATGCTGCGTCTTATTGAGCGTGGCGATGATCAGGCTCTTGAGGAGGCCCGTGGATACGCTTTTTTTGCCACTATGACACCCATCGACAAAAGCGCCTCGGCCATGGCAGGTGTAGGCTCCTCTGGTCACGAGCTGTCTCCCGCGCTTGCAAATCGATTCACGAGCATCTTTATGAGCGCTCCACAACGCTCTCGCGACCCCAACGACGCAAATGTCTTCCACCAAGAGATCATGGACATTGCGACAACTCTCATGCCGGAGGATTTACCGGCTCAAGATCGAGCGCTGCTCGAAAAGGTCATCAAGTGCTTGCATGCCTTTTTCTCGGACAACTTGCACGCTAAAGCTGGAGCGAGCATCACGATGCGCAACTACGTGCGCCTTATTGACACGTCGGCACGTCTTTGCTCCACAAACACAGACAGCACCTTTGTTGCGTGCCTCTGGTCTGCCTTCAACACGGTATTCTACTCGCAAATGAAGACTGAGACGCCATCGCAGGTCCAAGAGACAACGCAGCTACACCGCGCTATTGGCCAGTGCTTCCCTTCCTCCGGTCGTGATGGTGGCTCACCCGACGGTGTGACCCTCCTGCCAGACACTTCGCTCGGGCAAGGTCAGCACATTCTTACCAGGTCGCGTCTTGCCCAAGCCGAAAGTGTCTTTGCCTGTGTCCTGAGTGGCGCAGCTGTTCTACTTGAAGGTCCCGCTGCTGTGGGCAAGACGTCGCTCATTGAGGCTCTCGCCTTGGAACGCGGCACGTGCCTTGAGCGCGTCAACTTCACCGACACGATCACGATGCAGGACCTCTTTGGATCGTGGATGCCTGTTGGCGGCTCCTTCATCTACCAGGAAGGCAAATTGTTGACAGCCCTCTCGAAGGGTCACTGGTTTTTGGCCGACGAGCTCAACCTGGCTCCGCCCGACGTCCTCAACGTCCTCTTTCCGCTGCTCGAGGGTCACCGCACGCTTGTTGTGCCCACTACCAACGAGACGGTCTTTGTCCACCCCAACTTCCGCTTCTTTGCCACCCAAAACGACGCGTCTTACGCCAACCGCCACCGTTTGCCAATTGCGCTGCGCAACCGCTTTCTTGAAGTGCAAATTTCAGACTTTCCTCGTGACGAGCTGGCGGACATCATTCAACGCCGACACGACGCCCGTGTCAACGTCCGCATTGCCGACGAGGACGCCGATCGTCTTGCTCAACTGTACCACAACCTGCGTGCCACACCCCAGCGGATTACAATGCGCGAGTTGATGAAGTGGATTCGTCGCAAGGCCGCTTTTACCGACGCCCCCTGGCATGTTGTTGGATTTGCGCTTCTGTCGGGTCGCTACACTCGCGACTCGTCGGGCTACAAGTGCCTATTGAACGCGTTTAAGAAGGTCGACGGTTGGGACACTATTGACCATCTTCTTTCAAACGGCTCGCTACACTCGTTGGTTTTTGACGACGAAACGCTGCACTGCAGTCTCAGTAGCCAATCCATTCAACTCGATGCACACCTACCCGTCACCGGCACTGTGAATGAGCGCCTGCGTCAATCAACGCTTCTGGCTCACTTTGGCGATCTCCCTGCCAACTTTCGCGAGTCCCTGGCGCAGCTGTGTCTTGCGGTGCACTTTCGTGAACCTGTTCTCATCATTGGTCCTACGTCATTCAAGACTACATTGGTTCGCGCCTTCTGTGAGCTCTACGGTGCCTCGGAGCAACTGGTCAAGCTTTTTCTCACGCCTGACACGGAGACAAGTGACCTGGTGGGCGAGATTCGTCCAATTGCCTTCCGTGACATTGTCAAGGGAGTGCACCCTCTTGCGTCGGCCGCGTGCGACCGCGTGCATCTATTGGTCGAACGCACAACAGGGGCGCTCAATAGCGAGTCAACTACCATTGCTCGACAACATGCCAATGAGAGCACACGTCTGTTGGAGACCACGGCCACTACCTTCTTATATGCCATGGATCAGCGCGCAAAGGACGTGAAAAAACAAGAGCGGATGCGTGCCATGGAACGAGAACAGGAAGAGGAGAGCATTGCTATGGACGCAGCGGCGCTTCTTGTCGACGCAATCGTACCCGAAGCTCACTATGGCAGTGGCATCAACATGGACGATCTGCGCGCCTCCGATGACTTTTTGCTGCCGGAAAATCGTGTGGGCACCAAGGTGGTTGACATCATTGACACGGACGATGAAGATGAATCCGAAGATGACGACGTCAACGTGTTCGTCACTCGAGAGAGTCCACCCCAGACTACGCCTCTCCCTGCTCGCTACGACTCGGATAGCGACGAAGACGTGGCTACATCTGCTGTCAATTCTTTCCCTACTTCCACGACTGATCCCATGACTGCTCCCCCTGCCCGCTACGAATCAGACAGCGACGAAGACGTGGCTATATCTGCTGTCAATTCTTTCCCTACTTCCACGACTGATCCCATGACTGCTCCCCCTGCCCGCTACAACTCAGACAGCGACGAAGACGTGGCTACCCCCGCTGTCGATTCCTCCGCTGATCTGTTTGCCCGCTACGAATCAGACAGCGACCAAGACGTGACTGCCCCCGCTGCCGATTCCTCCGCCGCCGCCGCCCCCACCCACTGCGAGTCGGACAACGACCAAAAGATTGTCCTATCCCCTGCTCCTCCTCGCTACGAGTCAGACAGCGACGACGACAACCACGCAGCTGCAGTGCCTTTGTCGTCGGTTGAAGCTGCTCACTCTTCGTTGCTGTACGATTCGGAAGGCGACAACGACAGCAACGCGTCAGATGGACCGTCTATCATGACTTCGCAACTCTTCCAAGACGCCTTGCTGCCGAACGCAAAGGACACTGCCGATGAATCCACGCCCATCCCGGCCACCGACGAGCTTGTTCAGTACATCAGCAAGGTGTGCAGCCACTTGCGCAACTTGCAACAGCTGCTTCCCCAAGATGCTGTGCTCTGTAGCCTGTTAGAGGAGCTTGAGTGGTCGCGCGAGGCGATTGGCAGCTGCCGTGATGCGACACAACCGTCGTTTCGCTTCCGCGCAGGACCTGTGACGGTTGCGGCACAAAAGGCGCAGTTGCTGTTCCTTGAAGACTTTGACTCGCCAAGCCAGGCTGTCACGGAACGCCTCAATTCTCTGCTCGAGCCAGATCCGTCGCTGAACGTCACCGAGAACATCACCAGTGACGCCACAGGTTTGCATATTCTTCCTGGCTTTCAGGTATTTGCCTCCATTCATCGTGCCTCCGCCGCACAGCCAATCAAAGTGAGTCCAGCGACTCTCTCGCGTTTCACCGTTATCTCTACGACCGAGTACGGCGAGCCAGACGTCAAGAAACTTGTCCGCGCCGATTTAAACCGTCGTTTGCGCCCGACACCTCCCGCCGAAGAGCTCAACGAGTCACTGCATCAACTATTCGACCCAAACGGTCTGCGTCGCTCACTCCGTGCGCAGAAGCCTGCACTTGGTCGCTCCCCAGACATTCATCAGCTGTTCCGCTCCGCCGACTTCATCGTCGCCTGCCCACCACACGTCCCGCTTGCTGATCGTGTGCTCATTGCACTCAAGTCCTTCTTCTTTGATGAGTTCACGATTGACGAGCAGGAGCGCGTCATTGACGAATGGTGGAAAAAGCTCTACGAGCATGAAGAGACTACACCGCCACCCCCTGCCTCCCTGCGCATCTTCAGACCTCCTAAAGCTGGTTCTGACACTTCTATCGACGACCTCAACAACCCTGTTCAGGTCCTCCGCAACGGCTTTTTCCGTCTCCATTACTCGGGCATTGTGGTTCGCCCAACACTCCCAGATAACTTTACCATACCCGGCGGTGGTGGTGGTGGCGGTGACGATGACGCCGCCGCTAACGACAAGTACGACTCACGATTCGATGAGGAACAGGTCCCCCTCTTTTCCTCGCAGAATCCCATTCTTCCCGACGACCATGCGGGCGCCTGGGATGTCGACACACGCGCCACGCAGTTGGCCAATGCCCGTCTCTCTGTTTGCACCACACCCACCTTTATTGCCAACCTCTCGCGCATTGGCATTGCTATCCTGGGCGATGCACCCCTGCTCTTGGAGGGCCCGCCTGGCATTGGTAAGACTCGCGTGGTGGAGGAGACAGCAAAACTCTTTGGAGCCACTTGTGAGCGTATCAACTTTAGCGGCAGCACCACCTTGTCCCAACTCGTTGGCAGTATCATGCCAGTCACCGCAAGTGATGGTTCTCGTGTGTTCCGCTGGCGCGACGGCAAGCTCGTCAAGGCACTGAAGCAAGGGCACTGGGTTCTCTTTGACGAGCTCAATCTTGCGCCTCCCGACGTTCTGGATGGCATCCTACCTCTTCTGGACCGTGGCGCGCGTGCCTCGCGCACCGTCGTGCTGCCGGGCTATGGTGCTCTTGAGCTTCCGACGGGTGTTACTCTCTTTGCCACCATGAATCCATCATCGACCGGTGGCGGCCGTGGCCAGCTGCCCCGCTCCATCCGCTCACTTTTTGCTCGCATTCAATTGGGCGCCTACAACGAAGAGGAGATGAAGCTGATTGTCAAGCAACTGTTTGGAGCATTCATCAACGAGAGTGCTCAGCGTCCCGTCATTGACGACGAGGACCTGGACGCACTCTTTGAGCTTCATAAGGACATTGTTGCGGCCGTCGAAAAACGAGAAATTGGGCGCGTTGGTGGTCCCTACGAGTTCAATTTGCGCGACCTTAGCAAAATCAAGGACCTGATGAGACACACCGCGCGCGACCAAATGTCGCACTACCAGCATTTTGCCGAGTCTTCGGGTGTATCGGGGGCCGCCTCGCGCAATGGTAGTGCCGACGTTCGCCGTATTGCGCTTCATGCGGCTGCCGAGCTCATTTACGTGCGCGGCTTCCTGAGCGAAGATGACCAGCGCAAGGCAACGGCCATTGTCAACAAGCGTCTCCCGATGGCCGACTCGCTTCGTAAGCTGATGCCCTCTAGCGGCGCCAAGGTCCTCCTCAGCGACGACATTGTGCAAATTGGCTCGATTTTTGTCCGTCGTGGTGTACACACGTTTGCCAATGCGCTTCTTAAACCCCTCGAGATGACTCCCAACACAGTCGAATCTCTTGCGCTGCTCGCTGCCGCTTCCGAGTCGCGCCGACCCGTGCTCCTGGAAGGACCCACCGCCTCGGCCAAGACAGCTCTTGTGCTCGAGTTGGCGCGTCTCGCTGCACGCCAGGTCATTGTGTTGCCACTGAATAATGAGAGTGATGTAAGCGGTCTTATTGGCCAGTGGCTGCCGACATATACACGCCTCTCGACAGCAAACTCAATGTCCGACGCGGACTCGCTGGGCAACGAGGTCCTTGAGTTTCTTGTCTGTTCCATTGCGTCGTCGCTTGAAGCAGGACCTCGTATGGCCATTCTTGACGCTGCCGCTCGCATTTTTGATGCGGTGAAAGAGCTGCAAGACTGTCGCGAAAGTCTTTGCACCAAGTGCGACGTCGAGGACAGCTCGCCCCTCGATCGCACCAAGTACGAGATTGCCGTCCTACAACGCTCCATCGAGGTCCTCGGGGCTGCCATGGATGCTCTGGGGCAAGTAGCAGAGCTGAAGTGCTTACACAATGTTTTGCTGACCGTTTCCGCGACGCATCTTGCTCGCATTCGCCACCGACACAGGCGCCTGTGTGAGCTGCAGCAGCGCGTCGAAACAAACCTTGCCGAGGGCGTCGTCGACGACGACACAAAAGCGCAGATTGTCTTTGAGTTTGTTGAAGCGGAGTTTGTGCGTGCTGTGCGCGAGGGGTCATGGGTACTGCTTGACGGCGTCTCCGCGGCGCCCCCCGATGTACTCGAGCGTCTCAACTCACTATTTGAGGCGAATCCTGTTCTGAACCTGTACGAGAAATCCGATGGCCAGGTTCTCACGCACGCTAACAAGGGCATCCACCCCGACTTTCGCCTGTTCTGCACGTCCGACTCGCAGCGACTCAACGCTCAAAAGCTCTCGGGTGCCCTACTTAATCGTGTGATTCGCTGCACTTTGCTTCCCATTGATGCAGGTCTTACTGACGCAAACACCGCGAAGAATCACGATCTTCAGCAGCTTCTCCGTCCCGCCTTTGGTGGGCTCTACGGTGGCGAGGCGTTGGGGACGCTCATGTTGCGCACGCACGCCACAGTGAAGTTTTTGATCAGCGAGCGCAAGCTCACACTCATGGAGAACTTCACTGTGACCGGTCGTGCTCTGCTGCGTGCCGCCAAAACAGCCAAGATCCTCATCCATTCGGAGTCGGCACGTCCCGAAGCTGCTGCTGTGCTTGCCCTCATTCACAGCTACACTGCTGCTCTTTCAGTGCCGGAGGAGCGACGGCTTGTGTACACCAGCATTGCCAAGTTTCTTGACAATGGAGCGGCGTGGCTTGAAGAAGGTGGCAGTGCGCGAGTGTACCCGCCTCCGGTCGAGGCCAGCGAACCCGAGTGGCACAAAGCCTGGATGGACAGCGTGCGTCCCGCGACCACTGCCGTCGAGCAAATGTGTCTGGAACTGGCGTACACGCTGCTTGTGAAATCGCCACCGGAGCACACTTGCGCATTTGCTCACACGCTCTCGCTCAACCTACATGGTCTGATGCCCGCCGATGCACTGCCGTCCAATGGCAATCCCGATGACATTCTCCGCCATCTGGCACACGAGTCGCGCGTGTTTGGCAACCTCAAACCCAGTTGTACACCAGCCGAACTGCGCACTTTGGTGAAGCTGAACGACCGAGTGAAGAATGCCTGCAATGCCACCACTGTACTACACAAAGCACTTCTTAACTTTGCACGTGATGCCTCCTTCATGGACGCTGCTGAGCGTCGTGCTCACGTCAGCATGGTGCAAGCGTCTTGTGAGGCACTTCGGGCCGCCCTTGACTACGCACCTCTGCGAGACGCGTCGGCCGGTGAGGCGGTGAACGGCGCCGTACAACGCATCTCCAATGCCCTCTCTTGTGTTCTCGTTGCGTGTAGTGTGCGCGAAAACCTAGACTCGCTTGCCCACCCGTCCGTGCTTGACTCGCATGCCTTCCTGAAAAACACCCTGTCGGCCGCCCACCAACGCTACTTTATCTTCATTCTCTCTCGTGGACTCTGCAGTCCCGTGCTCGACAGCGCGGATGCTCGCACTTCGATTGTGCGCAGTCTCATGGCTCAGTCAACAGCGCCTGCCGTCACTGAGGCACTCTCCGTGTACGCGGCCCATCTCGAGTGGCGCCAACTGCTGTGGGACACGCTTTGGGCCCTGCCTCGACAACTCACTTTCCCAGCATACCTCGAGGATGAGGGCGCTGCACGAATGGCGCCCACTGTCGACAATTTGCAGCATCTTTGTGCGGTCGCTGCCGCTGAGGAGTTTGCTTCGGCCACCCACGGTGTACTGGGCACTATGGAGGCGATTCTGAAGGATCTCTTAGAGAATAGCGTGCCTAGTCGCTCGTACCACGACAGCGTTGATAAGCACCGCAACGATGAGCTTTTAGCCGAGTGCGAGCAGCAAAAGGAACGCTTGGGAGAAGCCGTCAACCAGTTTGGTTGTCTTCCACTGTCGAAACCGAGTGGCACTGGCGAGGAGGTCGTCTCTGGAGAAATCGAGGTGGATGTGCTACAGCACAATGAGGCTCGAGCTCGACTTCCTCTTACCAGTATTGCACGGCAACACGCTTTTGTCAGCGCGCGGTCGCGTTCGCTCGATGAGTCAAAAGCCTTTGATGTGGGACTGGCTAAGGTGTTGCAAGTTATTTCCCGACTTGAAAGTGACAACCTCAGCTCGCAAGACTACACTACACTCTACGACAGTGTACCCGAACAACTTGATCAAGTTCGCCAACTGCATGCTGCCTTTGAAGTCTACTGTCAGCGCAGCGTGAACGAGGCACTTGAAGCAGAGGAGCGCCATCAAGCAGAAAAGAGACAAAAGGAGGAGCAGCACGACGCGCTCCTCAAACAGTGGCAGGCTCTTCGTAGCAAGTTCCGGAACGTCACGCAAGACTCTGCGGCAAAGCGGGCGCGCCACCAATGTGGTGTAATTCAAGTGGAGCTGTTTGATGTGCTCCTGGAACGACTTGCCGCAGCCAATGGTGATACGGGCAACCTTGATCTCTTTGTCGGTGATCAAGGCGTGCGTCTGGCCTCTCTGCTGATGGACCGCGAGTATGCCTTCCGTTCAGCACTGCTGTGGGTGGCAGTTGGTTTTTTCTTTGGACGACCACAGGGCATTCCACGTGCTCAACGCCTTCACATCGCCATGTGCGATGCACTGGTTCATCGACCGGCCAAATTTATCAAACGTCTCGGCAGCACACACAATTCTGGAGATGTAACTCAGCATGCTGTCCTGCTGTTTGATTATGCAGCCGCAGAGGGCGCACAGCTGTCACTGTTGCTTGTGCAAGGCAGCTCAAACGACACTGATATCCCTCATGTGACACATTTTGTCACACCGAGTGCAAGTGCGGAATGTGAGGAATGGAGTCAAAAGATGTGTGACGAACTCAAGTGTGAGTACCACCAAACAACGCTTGTGCCACAGCCGAGTGAGCATGGGGTCAACGATAAGTGCCCTGAGGATGCGCTAGTAGTGCTCCAACTTCTTGCGGGGGAGTCTGGTGATAGCGTTGACACGGAGGCTATTGAGAAGGTTGTCCAGCGAGGTGTCACGGACGCACTTGACGTGCAACAGGACATCCACCAGCGGTTTGACCTCTCATTGTCCCTTTCCAAGTTGCTCAAGGCAAGCGTGGACGTGAACCATCTCTTGGCCGAGACACCTGGTAGTGATCAGCTGTGCGCAAGTATGGCAACCAAGTTGCAGGAGCTTCGCGCTCTTGTACCCATGAGAATGGTGAATGAGCTGCGGACAGAGCGCAGCAATGGCGTTCGTAACGTCAAACCAACGTCCGAGCATGGCATGGGACTCGCTCAGCTTCAACAGTCCATTGACGAAATCCGCGCAGTCTATGGCGCCGTTGGAATGCCGGTGCTCGTTGAGTTGGAGCAATACCTTGAGGGCAAAACCGAAGCCCAGCAGATGTTGCACTGGCTGCGTTTGCACACCGCTGCACGTGATGAGCTGCAGCGCATCAACGTGACTCTGCTCAAGTATTTCAAGTGCATTCTCCCGACCATCCTGCCCGGCAGTGACACCTTTCGCATTGCATTCAAGGCGACGTCGGTGCTGCGTCGGTTTCATCACGAGCTGCTCACCGAAACCTTTGAGGGTGAAGGCACCAAAGAGAGTCCCCTTGTGCTCTTACAGCTGCGCTCTCGCGACTGGCTTGCTGCCTGGGCGGAACGTGTGCGTTTGGTTGCACAGGATTTGCTTGGCCTTGATATGGATCGCCACGATTTTGTGAGTGCCATTGTTGGTCTCTCGGACAAGTTTGAGAGGTGTACCGTCACCAAACTTGGCGTGTCAAGGGCGTCATTAAAAAAGGGTGTGTCGTCTGAGTCGAGTGATGACGGGCGTGACGCACCGCACGGAAACACCGCTATGAACCGACTAGAATCGAAGCACCGTGAGCGCGTGCGCGCTCTGGAGGAGGCGCGCGACGAACTACGCCAACTGAGTGCACGTGCATCGCGCAAGGTTTTGATTCCGTTCAACATTATTTCAAGGATTCGTCGAGATCTGGCCGAAGTATCCATGCTGCTTGATGACAAAGAACGCCTCGGGACCATGTTGGATGATGAAGTGCGTCGGCTGGCTTCCTCACCGCGTCGCTTGAATTTGTTACTCGATGCGTTTGAGCGAGATCAGGCGCAGAAGGTGCCGCTGCTGATGCGTCTGAACGAAGTGCGTCTACTAGTCGATGTGGAGGCCCTCAAGGCGGCGAACTTTGGTGTACAAGCAAACAGCGAGGTCAACGAGACCGGTCGTATGGCAAGCGACGAGCAATTCAAAGAGCTGGTGGGCACCGTTGCATCTCTCTCACCTGTCAGTCGGTGCGTTCGCCTCGGAAGTGATTCGGTTCGCTCGATTGACATGCGAGGGACGGACAATGACATGCACCCACTGGGCCTGTTGATGCGCGTGCGCGTGCAGCGTGAGCAGTGGCAGCATTTGCAGGGACTCTGTGCCTCGCTGGCGGAGGCACCAAGCCAGGAGGAAACTGCGCGATTGGCCGAGCTCATGTACCGTTTGGCAGCACAGCTGTCGGACCGGGCCGCGCTGACCGTCGAGCAGTTTCGTAAGGGCAACAAGGATGCGGTGGAACTGGAGAAGGTGTGCCACGAAGAGCAAGTGCGGGCTGTTGTTGCCAATTGCACGGACGCGAATCTTCTGGAACTGTACGAAAACCACACCAGATTGGAGCAGATGTGTCGCCCTGCACGTCAATGGCTTGCCGACAAGAAGCCAATGCTGACAAACATTTACGAGTATGGCTGTGAGCTCACAGCGCGCGTCACTCAAATTCGTTCATCTCTGGCACTGGCCGGGTCAACGCTGCAGAGCACACTCGAGCCGCCCTCGCTCAATATTGGTGATGTACTGGCGCTCTTTGTCCCGGAAGATGTTGCTGCGGTGAAGCGACTGTGGCACGTATCGCGTACAATCGATCAGTCACTGATGGATGGCGAAGTGGTGGACCCGCGCTTGTTCGCCGTGCAGGTGCCCAATCTCACCGATGTCATGTCAGACGATCTTCTACGGACGAGTTTCTCCTCCTACGCTCACAATGGTCACCAGATCTTTGGCAGTGACTGTGCCGAGGTTTTGCGTCGGACATTGCCCACGACGCTATGTAGTCTTTTGGAGGCGTGTGTCACGATGGACAGTGTGCGCCACATGTGCAGCTCAGTCGGTGACATGCTGCCAGCAAGTGCCGGCTTGGTGCTGACAATGGTGGCGACTGCCGACGAGCTTGCACAGCGCGTAAAGCGCCACCTACATACGTGTCTTGCGTCGTCGGACGGCACGTCGTCGAGTGGACAACTCCAGCTGAATGTCGAGATTGATACCACTTTGCTCAGCAACCTGAACCGTGCTAATACAAGTGTGTCTAGCTTGAACCAGCGCGTACTCTCCTTCCATGATAACGTGGACGGATTGCAAAAGAAGATGAAAGAAGAGCGTGCCGAGTGGAACAGCTTGAGTGACACTCGACGTACTCTGACCGACATGCAGCGTCAATGGCAGTGCCATGATCAGACTTATCAATTGCAGGAGAGTTTGAGAAAAATGGAATTGGATCTGAAGGATGCAAAGGACAGCTTGAACACCGCTGAGGCAGCCAAAGCTCGTCAGCTGGCCTTGGTTCAGTCATACGAACGTCGTATTGAAGAGGAACGACGCCGGAAGCGTCAGGCCGTGTCACACGATCTTTTTGAGCTTCTCAAGGAGATTGAGCGCATTTGGTCCCTCAGCGATCGTGCTGTGCGGCGCTCTATTGGCAACCTCACGCATGCGTCGTATACCATGACGGAAGAGGAGGCACGACGTCTTGACCGAGAACGCAGTCGGAGTGGCGAGGATGAGAATGAGTCCGTTTCAACAATGCGTAGCGATTTTGAGCGACGATTGCTGGACATTGGCTCGCTGGTACGAGATCATCTTGTGCACTGGCCGTGCGTGACGAGACGCGACGAGGACGTATACGAGCTTGAGCGTGCCATGATGAGCCTCCAAAGTTCCATGCAAAAGGTATGTGAGATGTTGGATCCTTCGGATGCGGTGCGTCGAGCCACGGAACAGCTCGTGACGGTGTGCAAAACGGCGTCTCGCTCGCTTCTCAGCCTGCTTACGAGCTGGCCCGCTAGAGTGAAGGCCGTAACTCTGTTAAAGTCTCCCGCATGGCACGATTCTGTGACTGAGCTTGGTCAGAAGCGCGTGCAACTGCATCGTCGTCTTGGTCAGTTGTATGACGCTGTGCTCCAACGCAGCCAAATGGCACACAAAGACATTGCTTGGCTCTGTCACGAGTGTTTGAGAACCTCTGTGGCTATCAAAGAGACTCGCTTTACTCGACCGACCCAGGCTATGGAGACGTGCGTGGCAACTGTGGAAATCTATGTGGCGCGCGGATTGCAGTTGTGTGTGCGCTTTCTGCGTTCTCGTAGTGCCGTTGGTAGCATTTACGACTCTGTGGACGAAGCCTTGAAGCGATGGCAGGGGCAGCGCAGTGCGGATCTGGCCTATGGCGGGCGCCTGCCCAGTGGCGACGAAGAGGTGGAACGCGCCTTCTACGAGCATGTGCGACAGCTTCCATCGACGATGCAGTCGCTGTCACGCATCTTTCTTATGCTGGCGCACGACTACTTGCCGTCGCCCTTTGCGGTGGTGCAGGACGCGGAAATTGTCTTGCAAGACATCACTGACTTTCTTCTTCAGCCGTCTTTTGTCATGGACCAAGTGTGCGAGCAAGCTGTGCGCTGCTGTGCTACTTTTTTGGGAGTGGACTCGCTTGTTGACAAGGGTGCCAACGAGTTGGTGCGCAAGGCACTAGTGAGCGGTGCGAGTCATGACGAGGCGCAGTATTGCATTCAGTGGCTGCGCGCCATCAGGCAGCTTGCTACGACACATGTGGAGACTCCTTTGCATGCCGAGTGTGCTCTTGTGAAGGCGGTACGCGCCGGTGCAGTGCGAGAGCTGCTGAGCGCGACCGAGGCGTGGGGCCAGACGCTGCTTCGACGACGCAATCGCTTTGCTCCGGTGGCGCATGAAGTACGCAAACACATGCAGCGTGTGTCGGCTGTGCTTGTTCAGACTCTTATGGCTCTGTGGACACGTTGGTTCAAAGAATGGACAGATACGATCCCTCCACTTGAGCAACACAAGCTTGGCAGTGTTTGGAAGCTCAAGACGGAACCTCCTATGGAAGGAGTGGTTGTGACGACTGCTGGAGGAACTGTCTCAGAGCCGTACTGGCGCACGCGACGAGAGGACGGTGACGATGGCGATGCAGTTCCCGACAGCGGCGCCTATTGGTTGGACTTTACTCTCATTCGTGTTGTTGATGCGTTGAACTTGCCTCGCTTGCGTGACCACCTGTGCAACGCTGTGATGGACGACGAACAAAACACGTTTGGCAAGCAACTGCCCGAGTCCGTGCTGCTCGACTGGTTTGGACGTGCGTGGGCGACTTCCGAGCTGGTGACACGCGGTGTGCCAGATGTTGGTGACTTACTTTGTGGGCTTCAAGCCCTGTCACCGGACACAGTGGACGTCGGCACGCTTGTCGAGATGTTTCAGAACCAGTGCGCAGCCTCCAAGGATTTATTGTTGGCGCCAGTCGAAGCCCTGGACAAAACGGTTGGCTCAGTGTCAGGCGTCCTATCGTCGATTGAGAAGCGTATCTACAACGTTATTCGCCAGTCGGCCACGGATCAACTGCGCTCGGCACTGGGGAAGCTACATGACATGCCTCAAAAGCTGACGCTGAGTGCTGTATTGAAGGGCTACTTGAGCGATGTCCGCGCCCGCCTAGACGATGTTGCAAGGCTCCGTGCAACGAGACAGAGGGACCTTGTTGACGAAAAGGTGCGCTATGCATCGACCAAGTGGAACGAATTTGAGGCGGATTGCCGGGCGAAAGAACTCAAGTACGCACAGGAGCTGCAGAGGCACCACGATTGGATTAACCTTTACGCGGACAATCTCTGGGAGTACACACACCTCTTGTACAAACTGGTACAGTGCAGTGACTATGCCAGTCAGCAAGATCTTGTTGGCAAGGCCGAACGACTCCTACAACCGGGGACTATCGATTTGTCAAGGATTCCCCGCTTTGGAGACTTCTTTGTGAAACGACCTCACTCCGTGCTGCTCAAGTTTTCTGGCCTTAGCTCGAAGCATTTGTCTGCGGTTGAGGTGACCGCGTCACAGGGAGTTGTACCGCCCTCAACGAAAGTGGGCCTCAGTGTGCTTGACAAGGTTAGGCACTATTTTTTCGACACCAAGTCTCTGTCTTTCCGCTTCACCGACCCCGACACACTGAATTTTGTGGTAAAAGTCACCAAGGACGATGGCGAGTTCATGTCGCGAACTTATAGCTTTGAAGATCTGAAAGCGATTGAGTGTCACTGCCACAATTCCGAGTCGCTTTTCTCCGTTGGATATCGAGTCTTGCTTTATGGTGTCACGTTTGGTGACGAGAAATGGGGCACGCGATTGCGCGACGACGTGCCTCTCGTCGACGAAGTGACACGAGATATGGTTATTGACGCGTATCAACAGGCGGCCTATGCCAAATCTCACCCTGTGTATGCACCAGGTAAAGGTAAAGGCAAACAGCCGACACCAAAGCGGCCGGAAGAAGTGAAGGCGCAGCTTGAGCGTGACTGGCACAAGCAGCGCAGCTTGGACAGCCTCTACATCAACCAGAATCCGCTGGTCACGGCACTTGAAGCATGTTCGAAGGCTTCAGAGTCGCTTGAGCAGCACATCACTCAGCTGGTTTTTGCCCTGGAGCGTGCTCTATTGCCTGAGAGCGATGTGAACGGATGGTTGCAGAACCCAACAAGTGAGGTGGTGCACTTTGGGCGAGGGTGGAAAGAAGGAACGAAATTCAAGGAGCAACGAGTGGCCATGGAGAGTCTGCGTGACGACATCCTTGCAGCGTTGCGTCGACTGGAGGAGGCACCTACCAACCATCAAACAGCATCAGATGTGGTCTCCTTGGTGAAGGAAGACGCGATGAAAAATTTGCTTCTAGCAGGCAGTGCAGGCATGCGGTTTGTGCGCAATTTTCTGCGAGAAAAAGTACCTACCAGCGCAATCGAGTTGCTGAGCACCGTTGGATCGGAGGTAGTACATTCTTTGATGCTGTGTCTTCTGTCACAGGCGATTGGTGTCAGTGGATTGATGCATCAAGCAGAGGTGGACGTGTTGGCAGCCGTGCCTCGGGACTGGGAGAAGACACTTGAAGGCATGTTGGAAGGCCGATGGCTTGCCGACGTACGAAAGCGCGAACTCACGTCTCGAATTAAGCCACTTCAGCGGGCCATTGACAGCAGCATGGCGCGCCAGCGAGCACGAGGGAATCTCCTGCGCCGCATGCACAATCTTCTCTCGAGTACGAGTCCCGCTGATGCAACAGAGTTTGAGCGTGGGGGCAGCGCTGCAAACGTCACTGGAGATTCCAGCAATGATCCTCTTGCTGCCGTAAAATCGACCGAACTGACCATTTCAGTGTGTGGTGGAGACAACCTGGGGTTCTCGCAGTCGGAAGCCGATGTGGACTTTGGCACGGTGCTGTTCGACACGGACAATGTCACACGCGTGCTGTACGTCGACAATGACACTGGTACGCTCATTCACATGCGTGTCGCTCTCGAAGGCAACACGACTAGCTTTGTTTGTCACGCACCGAACGCGGTGTCCTTGGCACCGCAGCGTCGACTCGAGGTCAAGTTGGTGATGAAACCGCGGGGCGAGTGTGGCGATCGCGCTTGCTCACTGCAATTGGAGCTGCTGGGTGGAGATGGAAGCGCAGATGGTGACATGAAAGTGTCGTCTATGCTGAGTCTGTCTCTGCATGGTCGCGTGGAGCCATTGCTTGTGGAGTTTGATCAGGAGTCGATTGACTTTGGACTCATCGGAGTGGGTGCATCGCGCGTTACTCAACCGCTGCGAGTGCGCTCACGAATGAGTTTCCCAGTGCGTGTGTGTGCCAAGTTGACTGTGTCTGAGAGCACGCTTGGGCCGATTGAGCTGAGCTCCGAAGACTTGCTTCTGCGCGCTCACGCGACTCGCACTCTGGCGGTGACGGTAGCACCGCCATCAAAGATACCCTCTGGCAGCCTGTCGAAATTTTCCGCGAGTGCGTTGCAAGAGCGGGCGTGGGACATCAAGAATAGCACACTGGTGGTTGGTGTTCACAGTGCAGACCATGTGCGTGAGTTTTCAATCAGCGGCACGTTTATTATGCCTCGAATTCGTCTTCATGCGCTTTTTGAAGGCTCTGTGAGTGAGAAAGTCGTGGCCGAGACTGGCCGATTGACGGGCTTTGACTCGTTACCACAGGTGGTGATGCGGTCGGGAGAACATAGGGTTGTGCACTTTGCACTTGAGAACATTGGCAAGGTCCAGGTGCGTTTCCAGGCAGAGATTTTACCGCACTCTTCGTCAGAGGCCACACTCGCCATGGCAGACCGTGCTGTTGTCGCTGTGGGCCAGCGTCGTTCTCTTCCTCTCGCATTGACTGCGCCGACATCGCGGTGGTCGTCAAAGAAGAATCTGACTTTGAAAGTGAGGTTGAGCGGAGGGGAGTCTTTGACAACGAATGTCATTGTACTTGTGGGTGAGGCACAGCTGACGGTTGAGCGCTCGCCGCAGATGAAGCTGAAGCTCGTCAATGAGGATCACATGCCGTTCGTGGAGCACACACTGACCGTTCGAAACAAGGGCTCTGCTCCTGGCACACTCACTCTACAAGCTCCACCTTCTGGTTGGTCGATGGAGGCACCGTCAACGATTGCCGAGAACGGTTTGGTATGCGTGACACTCCGCTACGCTCCTGTGCCTCTGCCTCCGCCAACGAAACGATCTATCGTGCCGCTACAGCTTGGTTCGGGTGGTCCACAGGTGAACGTGCGCTTGGAGGTACATCGTGCAGTGATGACGGTGTCTCCCATTGCCTTTTGGAACCTGGGCACGATTTGTCGCGGGACCACCAAGACGTTTAAGGGCATGACAGTCACCAATGTTGGCAATGTGACACTTGAGCTTGAGGTCCTCACAGACGGGATGGATACTGTGACCGTGAATTGCGACGGGAAGGAAGTGGCTGGTGGTGCTCGTTCGTTTCATGTCAACGAGAAGCGCACCGTGTCGCTTACAATTGGGATCAACGCCCAAACAATGGACGTGGGATCCTTCGAGACAAAGCTTCGTCTTGTCGGCCGGAATGATTATAGCATGGATCCGTTGACAAAGAAGCTATCTCCTCGCACTGTGTCCGTTCTCGTGCAAGGTCGGGTTGTTGACGTCGCGGCTGCGGAAGAGGAGCTTCAGCCCGCACGCCAGCTGCCTTTTGAGTGGGACCAACTGGCGGCTCTCGATGCCGCTCGTCTGCAAGGTTTTGTTGCACGCGACGATCTGCAAGAGTTCCCACTTGCGACAGCAGCGACTGTGGCGTCTGAGGTGACACGCATGGTGGCTGCGAGACCCAATGACCAAGACCGAGGAGCGGATGCGTTTTTCACCTCTGCACGTGCCATGTCAGATAAACACGTGTTAGATTGTGCGTTGAATCGTGCGCCGCAATCGAGCCGACTGGTAATTGAACGCCTGCAGTCACAAATGAAGACGGAGCAGCCGGTGAGTGGTGGGATCTCAGGCATACTGCAGCGGTTGAAGGCGCAGCAGAACGGCGGCAACGCTGATGCGGGACACTCGGGGAGTACGCTTGTGACACAGCTGTTGCAATTTCTTCGTGTGAAGGTACCGACCGAAATGCACCCCCTGTACGACGGCCTTGCCAACCTTGTGTCTGGCTCCGTTGATGGTACAGTGTCGGTGGAGGAGGGAACGAGGAGGGTGTTTGAGCATGTGATGAACGCTCAGTCTGATGTTGAAGGTGTGAACGCGGTGAAGTGCGCCATGCGAACGTTTTTTCAGAGCACGGCAGTGGCGGCGCAGTTGAAGAGGCTCAGTGCAGGGGAGTACGAATCAGACAACTGCGATGTTGCTTCGGCCGCACCCGAAATCGTTCACAATATGGTTAATGCAGCGTCACCCAAACCGGTGCGGGATGCGACGGCGCCCTGGCTTACGTTGGCCTCTCGCATGGTGATGGCCTCTCGTGGCACAAGTGCCGAGAGTGTGTCGGAGGTAGCGCTGGATGTGGCGGAGCAGTTGCCCGAGGGTACGTTGCACAAGCTCGCGCGGAGTCTGGTCGAGGGCGATGCTGTGGAGGCTGCCAAACAATTGACGCGTATGATGGAGGAGAAGCGGTTGGAAGACTTGGTGGTCGGTGAGCGAGATCCGTTGTGGAGTGCACTAAGCAGTGTGTTGCGGGATCGTGTGGCTGGAGGAGCACGAGTCGGTGTTCGCGAAGCGCTGTTTGCCATGGCGACCGTGGACGATCCGTGTGAAGCGGCTGCGCGTGTCATTGAGGGAACGCTCCGCGCCAGTGGGAACGATCACTTGCGTGAGGTGGGCGCGCTCTGCGCCAGTCTAGTGCGTCAGCATGGCTCTCCTCCTCTTGATGAAGTGTTGAGCAACGCGGCGAGCCTGATGGAACATTTAGCGGGTGAACATCTCCCGCCAGAGGGTGCGCTGCGTCTGCAGGCGATGAGTCACCTCATGAAGCACGCGCAGTCACTGAACAGCATGGAGGAAACAAGTCAACTGCAGCGTGTCTCGGAGCTGTTTGGAGTGAGTGCGATTGACGCCGAGCTTGGCGTGGCCATTCTGGAGGCAATGGATGTTCGCAATATTGGCGGTGTGATGGAGAGCATGGGCCAACTTGCGGCCAATGCCATGCCTGAGACTCACCGTGAAGCAGTTGTGAATGCTGCCAACGTTGTGTCTGGCCTGATTGACATGAGCAAAGGCTTTGATTTCAGTGTTCACAGTGCCCTGCGTACCGGCAGCGATCTAGCGAGCATTGTGGGCGGGCGAGACGGCCAACGGACCGCAAAGGTTGTCGAACGACTTCTGGCGATGGTTGAATCCATTCCAGCGGAGCCGTCGCTGGATGAGATTGCGGAGCGCATTGCGACGGATGCGGATGTGCCCGCTATGGACCACAGTGGCTGCAAATTGGTTGACGACGTGTTGGCTGTGGCCAACAGCGTGTTGGCGGGCGACGCAACGCGTGAAGAAGCTGCAAACGCACTGGAAGCCGTTTTGGGCTTTGCTGGCGACGCGGGTCGGACGCTTGGGCGAATTGTGGGAAAGATGGTGCGCAAAGGCGATGCTGTGGCTCCCCGCGAGATGCTCGATGATATGTCGTCGATACTGGAGGTCGTTACGCAGGATCGAGTGGGCGAGAGTGGGAAAATGGTGATTGGTGCGGTCAGGAATTTGTTGGAGGACTCTGAGAAGCTCCGTTGTCTGGCTCAACAGTCGAATGAGGACTGTACTCATGCCCTGACTTTGTTGCCCGGGCTCTCGGACGACGTCAAAGCTGGAGGTGTCATGCATCACTTGAACGTACTGATTGAGGCTGCAGGGCAGGGGGATACGTCGGGTGCCGTGCGCTCACTGAGTGGGCTGGTGGAGAAGGCGCTCTCCGAACGGGAAGCATCTGCTCTGCAACACATCAAACAGTCGCTCAAGCGTGTTGCTGGCGTGGCCGAGCGAGCCAGCACGAATGCCATCTCGACGATCGATGCGATTGATGGAGCAATGGATATTTCTGTCATCTTTACGCCCAAACGGGCAGCGCAAGTGAAGCGTGTGGTCAAGAGTATTCGAAAGTTGAGCAAGTCACAAAACTCACGAGATGTGTTGGACGCAATGGAGGAGCTTGCGTTTGCCTCCGGTGTGAGCCCGACCGCGTTTGCGGTGGGTCAGGCTGTGCGCAACTTCTTGGATGTGAGTGCCACAGGTGACTCTCACATGGTATTAATGGCAGTTCAGCTGATTGCTGAGACAGCGGGCGTGCCTAATATTGGGCGAGTGCGCAGCGCTGTGAGCGCGATGGACCAGATGTGTGACCAGCTTCAGAACGATGATTCTGTCGAAGCTCTGCCAACTGTTTTGAAGGGTGTGTCCCATGTGCTTCCGGGTCAAGCTGGTGTGATGGCTGCCAAGGCAGGGCGTGTTGCGGCGGCGGGCGAGAACCTTGCAAACGCCGCCAAGAACGATCCTTCGGCCGTCACGGCGTTGCTTGGTTCGCTTTTGGCCGAGTTGGATGCGTCAGCCGAGGTCAAGACGGTTGCCAACATTACCATGGGTGTTTCGATGTTCTTGGCTGCCAGCAATTCTTTGCCTGCCGCGCTTGCACTTGCGGGTATTGCAATGTGTGTTGGTCAGCTGTGCGCTACGATAAGTTTGAGTGGTACCGAAGAAAGTGGTGCTAGCGACGCTGGCACTAGTGGTACCGGAGCAAGCAGCAAGGAATCGAGCAGCCCAAGTGGCTCAAGTGGGTCAAGTGACAGAAGTGGCGCTCACAGTGAGGGCACTTTTACTTGCACAGACGCCCCAGTTGGCTCTGAAGCTGGACGTTCAGGGGTTAGTAGGGCCGGGAAAGGACCTGAAGGTGAGTGGTATGCGTTTCCTGCCGAAGTGAATATGCCTCCAGCAGCCATACCCAGTACTTTTGCCGCTGACGGTGTTGGGCCGGTTGCAGCACAGGGCGGTCCTGACCGGGGGTTGAATTCGCGCATGGAGCAGCAACTGTTGGAAATGCGACAGCTCCATCGAGTTGCAGAAATTTTCATTGGTGCTAAAGGTGGCAATGGTGGGAATGGAGACGAACGCCGAATGAAGTCTCTGACGCACAGCCTACCTCTGTTGAAGCGAGCTACGCAATTGTGGTCATCGTCGTTTGGGCCTATGTGTGTGAGTGCCAGTCATGGAGCGACGAACGTGCGTGACAGCCTCAACTTTCTTCGAAACGGTGTGGACATGCTGCGTCTCCTCGAAGCGACTGCGTTGCAGCTGGATGCTAGCAGTGCGCGTGCGGAAGCAGATTCGACACGTTCAAGTGAGATGGTGCGAGCAATGGGCCATCCGTTGCGCCGCGTGTTAGGACGGGTACCGCGCGACTTACTTTCGAGCGACATGCGCCATGCGTTTGATGATCTCGCCATTGGTGTGGGCAAGCACACCCAAGTGGCGCCTCCATTCCGCCTGACCAAGAACGATGTGGACGCGAACAAGCACACTCAGAGTGGTGCGAGTACATTGGACCATCTGAACTCGTCGATGCAACATGATATTTCGCGGATAGACGAGCAAGAAGACGATGACCTGAACTTCTTGGAGCGTGTGACCGGCGAAGGTGCACTGGAAGACTCGGAGGAGGCTGCACACGATGGCGACCGGCGCCGCGAAGTTGCGTTCCCGGCACACGAAGACGACATTGAGGTCGACTTCAATGCCGCAAGCGATCTGAATCTGATGGGGACACAGGGTGTGGAGGGGCGTCGTCGGCGCGGTTCATCGACGCAACGTGCTGCACGTCTCCGCATTGTGGACCAGCAGCAACACACCCCGTCTGAGGCGCCGCAACAGCAACAGCAAATGCCGGTGGCTGCGCGTGCCCTTGTGCGGAAAGCGACTGAAGACACGTCAGTGTCACTGGGTGGTGGAGGCACGGGCGGAGGCACTGGTGAAATGCGACAAGTTCAGGTCAAGTTAGACGCCAATATGCTTCGGCGTCACCTTGAAACTGCTGATTTGAACGCTATCTTTCGGGGACGTGTGCTCGCCGAGCGACCATCGGGGGGCAAGCTGAAGGTACTCAAGGGCAACGTGACGGCCGATATGATGAAAAAGTCGGACATGTGGACGTATTCGCGCCTGCTTCGTGTGGGACCCATTGAAGCGATGGTGAGCAAGCTGGTGGATGTGTTGCGTACGACGGCCCACGTGCTGTACATGCGACCCCAGCCGGTTGCCATCGACTGGTTCCTTGCCGTGGACAACTCGGGGACAATGAGTGTGCAACGAGATCGAATGTGGGAGGCACTGGTGATGCTGACGGAGGCGTTGCGTCGTGCGGAGCAGCGCTTTGCCATTGCGCGATTTGGCTCGGAGAAGAACCCTAAGATGGCCAAGGAGTTTTCGCAGCCGTTTACTAATGCGACGGGACAGACAATGCTCGACATGTTTACGTTTGATCAGGGAACGAAGCCAGCGACGGCGCTGGGCAACATGGCCGAGTACTGGGCGCGTATTGTTGACGAGGAGAAGGCGACACTGCCAGACTGGGGACAGGTGGAACGTCGCCGAGTGTTTGTGATGATCACGGATGGAGTGAGCGAGGAGATTGAAACTGTGAACTACAAGCAACCTCTGACGAGGTGTAATGCCGAGCTGAGTTTGCTTATGCTTCTGTGTGGCCATGGCAGGTTGCCTGACAACGCGAACGAATTTCTGGGGAACATCAAGAACATTGCTCATGTGAGCGAAGTGCATCGTGCGGAGGAATTGGCGAAATGTCTGCTGGCACTGGTGGAGAAGCGTGTGACCAAGACGATTGAGCAGGTGCAAGAGAGAGACTCCAAGGGTATGGGCAAGGGACCGGCAACAACGGAGACGCAGCGGACAACGCCTTTTGGCGCATTTGTCGACTTTGGTCAACTCACGCAGGAGCAACTGTCCCAGGAGGAGAAGAGATTGGACAAGATGGCGGTTGCTGTGGGTGGATTGTCGCTGGAGAAGGCAAAGGAAGAGGGTGCCGGTGGCTCTTTGGATGCGTTGTGGAAGGTGGGTCGAAATGCTTTGGATGAGACGGTGGAGCCTGCCTCGAGAGCAAGCGAGGCTGAGATTGCGGCGCGAGAGGCGCACTTGCAAGCGCTCGACGTGGCTCGCGAGCACATTGAGCGACGGGCGGCAAAGGGTGAGTTGCACTTGCTGCAGCATGTGCAACAGTTGTGGGCGCAGGCGATGGGCCGTGTGATCGGCGAGGTGAACGAGATGAGTACGGTCTTTGAGGAGACTGTGTATCCGCACAATCGCTTTACGCGGCCCAAGCCTGCGCTGACGGGTACGGCACTGTCGCTTCCCGGACTCATCAAGGCGTTTTCGACCGACTGGAACTACAAGAAGATTTGGGCGAAGAAGCTGACGGGAGGTCGACGTGACTATGCAGTTGCGATTGTGGTGGACACGTCGCAGTCGATGCAGGGTCACTTGGCACAGTGTGCGTTTGACTCCTTGCTGGTCCTTGTGGCGACACTGGCGCAAGTGGGTGTGGAGAATGTGGCAGTGGTGCAGGCGGGACGGCAGGTGCGTGTACTGAAGCGCATGTCGGATGCGTGGGACGAGGTGACGCAGTTGCTTGTGATGGAGCACGTGCGCGTTGGCGACGACGAGACGGTGACGCGAGACACGGAGGCGATTGCGTATGCGTGTGACCTTGTGTCCGGTAGCGGCGTGCGTGGGCCCAAGCATGTGTTTGTGCTGAGTGACGGCTACTCGTTGACGCCGTGGGAGCACACGGCAGTGTTGAGGCGCGCACGCGGTGACGACGGTGGGTCCGCCGTTGACGTGATTGGTGTCGGTGTTGGCTACGATCGCCTTCGTGTGGAGCGCGCATACGGGAAGTGGGCACGTGCAGCGATTCCCGCTGCCCTTCCTGCCGCCCTTCGAGCTGTGTTTGACCAGGAGGATGGTGAGCCGGACGGAATGGTTGCACCCACCAAGAGCTACGGTGTACGTGCGGGTGCGGAGGCACTGAATGAAGTGCTGCGCGAGGCGGAGTCGGTGTTCAAGGAGCTCGAGAGCAAGATGGAGGGCGAGCGCAATGCGACGCTGATTCAGGGGAGTGCACCGGGTGCGGTCACGGTCGATCTGTGCTTTGTTGTGGATGTGAGTGGCAGCATGCGGCCCTTCCTTGAGCACATCAAGAAGGACATTTGCGATGTGGTGGCGAGCATCAGGCCGGGTGTGCAGAAGAGCATGCCGGGGCTGCAGGTGGAGATGCGCTGTGCCCTTGTGGCCTTCCGAGACGCGGTATTGGAGGAGGTGCCGTTCATGCATGTGTACGAGCACACCGGGCCCGACGGGACGGTGTTGCAGGCCGACCGAACGGTGGAAGGCAAGTCGTTTGTGCAGTGCGTGCAGGGTCTGACGGCCTACGGTGGCGGGGATCTGCCCGAGGACGTGGGCGATGCGCTGCTCGCGGCAGCACGCAAGCTCTCATGGGGATCGCGGGCCAAGCTTCTTCTGGTGACAACGGACGCGCCAGGTCACGGCGATCTTAATGGCGACACAGGTCGCTTCCCTGACACGAGAAGTGGGGAGCAAGGAAGGGGCCTGGAGGCAATGCAACTTCTGGCAAACATGGGCAATGTGCGGAGCGAGGCCGAGTGGAATCACGGAGTGCAAGTGTTCTTTGGGCGAATTCGACAGTCGCGTGGAGGTGTGCGGTCGGCCACAGCACATCTGGAGGACGCACTTGAGGCGGCGCTTCAGACGGTCAAGGGAGCGCGACGGATGATTGGGGTCAATCTGTTCACGGCGGATGCGGTGGACACGGTGCGCCACCACTTTGTGTTCTGTCTCGACGAGTCTGGCTCGATGAGCAACTCCTGGGGCGATCTGTGTGATGCGTGGAAACGCTTCAAGGACCGCCGGATGGGCGATCAGGGTGGCGAAGACATTGTGTCTATTGTGCAGTTTGGATCGAGTGCACGCGTGACACACACCCGTGAGCGCCTTGTGAGCATGCCCAATACGTTTTCGTACGGTGGTGGTGGTACCATGTTTGGGCCACCGTTGAACAACGCAAAAGAACTGATGGTAGGTACTGGGAGTGCATTTGTCACGACGCTGGTGTTTATGACGGATGGCGAGTGTGGTGACGACCCAATGCCGCCCACGCGAGCGCTTCAAGCGGCGATGCAGGGACGCAAGTTGACAGCTCACGGTGTGGCCTTTCGAACCAATGGGGCGAAGCTGGTGCCGGCGATACAACAGCTGAATGGTCAAATGCATAACGCAGGTGATGTGACGGCGCTGTCACGGGTGTTCGAGGAGGTTGCTACCGGTGCCTCTGCGTCAGAGGGTATCGTTAAGCAGGTGGCCAGCGAGGTGGCGAGCAAGGTTGTGAATCAACTGGTGCTTGACTTCCTCTAAGCAAGGACAGTAGAGAGCGAGTGAGAGAGAGAAAGAGAGAGAGAAAGAGAGAGAGAGAGAAAGAGAAAGAGGTGTGAAAGACAAAAATAAAAAATGGAGAGGAATACATAGGAAATCACACGAATTTAGATAGAGCCTGGTCGAGTACATTAAATATTCTAATGTTCAATCATGTTTTACAGTTTTGCTGGTGTTCACATGACGGGCGACACCCGGGCGAAGAATAATCTTTTGAAGAAGAAGAAGAAGACATTTCCTATTTAGTATCAGTCACAAACGAAAAGCGACAACACAATCTTTTGAAAGTTTGATCGCCTTGAATAATAACGAACTACAGACTACTTTTATTGGTATGTCACGACGACCTGCTGCCAAATCAACGCCCCCGTCACCATTGCCTTCGACGCATGCCATTGATGAGCATGCTGTGCTTGATCGAGGACTCATCCCGCCCGGACCGGGACACGTAAGAGCGCGTGCAACAGCGCAGACCCATCATCGTTCCTTCCTGCAGGTTTTCGTCGTCCACAACGACCTGACACGACTGTCGTGCGACGCGTGGATGCTGCCCACCGATGACAAGCTCGGTGTTGAGTCCTACTGGAACCTGGACTTCCCTCTCCCGCCCCGGCCGGACGCGTGGGGCGAGAAAATGCGCGTGCTCAAAGTGACCAAGTTTCCCTCTCGCTGGTGCCCTCCGTGGCTGGTCAATGTGGGCGGGCACAACCTGCCCCCCTGCGCGTATGTCTTTCTCTCTCTCTCTCTCTTTCTATCACGTTGTTTCTCAATCTATCACTGTTTCTCTATCATTTTCTTCTTCTATCACTCTGTTTTTGTTTTTTATTCTCTCATTTTGTTTCTTTCTCCTCTCACTCTATCACTTTGTTTCTTTCTCCCTCCTCTCACTTTGTTCTTTTTCCCTCCGCCACTTTGTTTCTTTCTCCCCCTCGTCTCTCTCTCTCTCTCTCTCTCTCTCTCTCTCTCTCTCTCTCTCTCTCTCTCTCTCTCTCTCTCTCTCTCTCTCTCTCTCTTCCTTTGTTTCTTTTTTCCTTTCTCATAATTATAATAATAATTATTTATTTCGTTTTGTTATTATCAATTTACATGCACTGTGCTTTCTCCTTTAGCCGGCAATGACTTCCTGGGCTTCAGTGTCACCGACACCATTTACCGCTGTTTGCTGCTCAACTTTCCTAAACGCGCACAGGAGCTCAGAAAGACGTTTGGTGTGCCCGACGTGCGCTTCTGGTGGATCAAAGTGCGCGCGTGTGCAAAAGTCCAGGACTGGAAGGAACTCGACACATTTGTCAAGTCCAAGTCCAAATCGCCCATTGGGTATCAGGTACAGGAGACCCCTACTCGTGTGCTCCCCCTCTCGTTTCTGACCCCCTTTTTTTGTCGTAGCCCATGGTTGATTTCTGTATTGCCGAAGGTGCGCCCAGACCAGAGATCAAAAAGTACATTGCAAAACTGGCGGTGGACAGACGCGTCGTAGTGTATCTCGATCAAGGGTAACATACATATAATATAATATTTATTACTAATAGTTCCCAACACTCCTCGGTTCATCTCCATCTCGTCAGGTACTATACAGAGGCTATGGAGTCGGCGCTTAGTAGCAAGGACGAAAGTCTGCTGGAAATGATCCGCACACGTGCTGCATCTTCCCACCGCGGTGACATTGTGCAGGACATTGACCGCATTCGCGCCCAAATGAAATAGACACTCTCAATTATATTATCACTTGAACAAAGCAAACGGTTTATTCAATTGCTATCATCTAGTTGGTTTAATTTCTTTTTCTCTTCTTTCTCTTCATTGCGTTTTGTACACTATTGTTGTTTGATAACATCTAAAAAGTGAAGGGGTTGAGGATAGACGACGCGCACAATGTCACAAATAAACGCACGAATATTCACAAGCCCCCCATTCGCTCCCGTGTAGCGCGACATCACCGACGAAACTCGTCCCAAGGGACTAGCCGCGTGTTTGCGTGCTGCCGTTGAGAACAAGTCCATGTCTTGGCGAAGATCCGCGGGAAACTGGGCGCCACTCGACGTACCCCCACCACCACCACTACTGTTGCCACCGTTCGTCAATGTCAGGGCATGCATGGCGGCCGCCTGTTCACTGGTGACAATGACCGAGCCAGATATGGGCAGCAGAGTCGTCAAAAAGTAGGCACAGCTGCGGCAAAAGGCACGGTACTCGGCGCTAAAAAGTGACTTGCTGCCAAAGCCCAAGGTGCCTAAAATGCCGCCCGACTCGCGATCTGCGCTGCACTTGCGCAATAGCGTCGCAGCATTGCTCAGCTCACCGCGCAAGTGATGCATCTCCCAGCCATTCTCAATTACAACGCGACTCACGTGCGACAACGACAGCGCCCACAAAAGCACACACTTGTCCTCGACACCGGGACGCGGGCGTGCCGACTCAGACGCCCAGCGCAACAACGTCGATGCAACCGCCGGCGGCGTCCGTCCGACAGTGTTGGAGTCGGCAACGCTGGGTTGCTGCACCACTTGCATCATGTGCGCGTGTAACGTGAGCGGACAGCCCGACGAGACACAGTCGGTGACAAACTCGGCATAGGACAGCTCGGGCACAGCAAGATGCTCGCACAGCGCCGACCAGCCGTACGAGGTGGACGCTGGGCCACCCCCACTCGCAAAGTACACCTCACAGCAGGTTTCGACCACACACGGAATACGGTGGGCACTACTCAGTTGCTTGCAGGCAGCTCGCAGCGCAGGGAGCGCAAGCACCGGACACTGGCGAATGCCAAAGCATACGGCGCCGAGAATGGCGTTGAGTGCACCCTCGCGCGCCGCACCCTCGACAACCGCACACAGATTGGCCATGTTGAGCACTGCACGGCAGATCATAACACGTCGATCATCGTCAACCCCAAGGCTCTCGTTGGTCACGCACTCGGCAATGGTATCCATAAGTGGGCGCGTGAGCGCGGAAAAGGTCTCGGGACGAATGTCCACGGCGGGACCGACAATGGACACACACAGTTCGACGTAGGCAAGCGTCTTGGCATACGACGACTGCGCCGCCACTCGCATCAGGTCCACAATATACGAGGTACGCGTGCCGCGCTCACTCGCTGCAGCCGCATCCGAGGGAGCCAGGTAGGCTCGCGAGCGAGCAATCGTCTCATATGCCTGGTCGCCAAGAAGGCGCCAAGGCAGACGGGGCGTCTCGCCCGGCGCGCCACATCCTCCGACAATCCCAATGCCCGTCAGACGTCCCAGAAACTGACTGAAGAGTTTGTCGGCAGTCACGTTGTGAGTGGTCACCCATAGCAACACACGCAGCAGCTGAATGAGGCTGTCCGACGCTTGCTGGCCGCCCACACGCACCAGTCCTTCGACATAGCCAGTCCAGCGCATGCGCAACATCACTTGCGCTACAAACGAGGCGCACTCGGACGGACCGTTCTCGACAAAGGACACAAGACTGGCCACCACAGTGTCCACCGTGACGTCCCATGCCTCCCACGACAGCTCCAGGAGCGTCTCTTGCACAAGGACCAAGCAATGACTGGTCAGTCCGGCGCACACGTTTAGCGAGAGCCACGAGAGGACACGGTCACGCAGCAAATCATAGTGCTGCAGTGGCTGAACACAGCGCAAAAAAGACTTGGCCATGGCACGTGCAGCCACCCCATTGACACGCCGGCCGCTCCATGGCTCGCGACCGCGGTCGTCAATGGCAAGCCAGGGGCCGTATAGAAGCAGTGCGGTAGACCAGACTTGCTCAAAGCGAGACACTGCTGCGTTGCCATCGCGCACATTGGTCAGGGCTGACAACGGGAACGACACGAGATGCTCCGACAGCTCAGCGACACTACCCAGGTAAGGAATCCACTCGTCGTAGAGGTGGCCCCGCGAGGCACGCAGCGCCGACAGCAGCGTGTGTAGCTGCTCGGCGAGTCGCATTGCCTCTTCAAAGTGCAGCACAAAGGGAGGCGGTAGTTGCTCGCCCCCGCTGCTGCTGTCTTCGTTCACGCGTGTCTTTTGAAATAGACCCAATAGATCGGACCAGCACTCGGGAAGAATTTCTCCGCGGGTCGAGACATCCACGAGAGCCGCAAGCGCATCGCCCACATGCGATGGAAACTGGAAAGCGCTCACAATGCGCATGTGTTCACGGTGGCGAGTGTGCAGTTCCTTGAGCTCAACGGCCACTTGCGCACCAAACCGACGCATCTGACGCACCACACACTTGAGGAGACGCACGCGCTCATTGGGCGCAAGTGGCAGGGCAAGCCAGGCGGCAATGTCAAAGCGACCGAGCAGGAGGAAGACCCCGCCTACGCCAAGTGAAGTGTGAGCTGACGAGACGCGACGGTACAGCGCGACGAGCTGGTCCGGGTCCACAATCGGATTGAAGTAGGGCGCCAACAGAGTCACGCGGTCCGTGTGTGCCTCGAGAAACTGCATGAGACGCGCAGGCTCGCCACGCGTCGTCGCCACGGCCGCAAGACCCAGCATGGAAATCACGCGCTCGAGAATGATCCGTGTGCTCTCGTGCGAGCGCACTTGCGCGTCGAGTGTTCCAGCCACGTGGAAGAACACCTGGCGAGCCGCCTCGGCACAGTGTTGCGCGTGCTCCTCATCGCCCGTACTCCGTGCCATATTCCGCTGTTGCAAGTGACGCGTGTGCTCCAACGTGTCGACAAGCGTGCGGCAAAAGTCGAGAAGACGCAGCGAGGCGTGAACAGCATTGATGGGACGCAGGTCGCGCAGACGGCGTGCCGTCGTGAGCGACTGTTCGCGGGTCGCCGCCAGACGACTGACAACCACAGGAACACGCGTGCACTCACGACGGTTCGCGTTGATTTGAGCGGCACGTATGCACGTGTGCTTGCCCCACGGCTTGCAAGGCACCTGAAGCACCACGGGCGTCGTTGAGTTGTGGAAAAGATGTTCAAGACCTGCTGCGTAGTCTGCATCAAGGCTGGTGAGCTCAGCACGCAATGCAGCAAACCCACCGGCACTCTGAAGCACCACTTGTACATCGCGAGTGGCATGCGCGACCATTTCGTCGGGTGTGCCACAGGCGCGCAGGTCTACAAGAGGCACCGCAACGCGCGGAGACGTGTACGTCGTGGCGGCAACAGCAACGTTGCCCACCACAAGGCCGCGAAGGGTCGCTATCGTGTCGATGGCAGCCTCACTGGCACTTCCCGCGTCCGTCGCAACATCAGACTGGAGCTGCAGCTGCTGTTGCTGCGGTTCACGGTCGTCTCGGTCCGATTCGTGTCGCCAGGGTCGCGTGTCGTTGGCAAGCATGGGGTAGGTTTGGGCGAGGGGTAGCAGACGGAGAGGCACCAAAGGGTCGCCAGCAAGATCAAACCAAAAGACAGAGCGCAGCATGGAGGCGTACGCGAGCGGCTCAAAGGTGTGCCGTCGGTCAAAGGGATTCGCTTGCATGACGGAAACAAGACGAGGTACGTCAAAGGTCGACGGTAGCGTACTAATGTTAAATTCGGGCGAGTGCAGGCGGGATTCGTTGAGCCAGACAATCATGGTAGCGAATATGCCATGGAGTGCACGCGAGCGCCTTTTCATGGCAACCTCTTCGCGTGCGCTCGCGACGTCGCTAGGACGATCGCCGGCGGCCGCAGACGAGCCCGCCTCGGCCGGCTCGTGGTTGATACGATCGCGCAGCTCGTTGGTAAGCGCTTTAAGACGACTGCGCGTGCTCTCGATGAGCTGTTCGCGTTGACGGCCTGTGAAAAAATAGCGCATACCTGGCTTGAGAAAAAGCATGAAGAAGGCTTGCCAGAAAAAAGTAATCAAGGGGCTGTCAAGAGGCTGTGCGACAGTATAGCGAAGCCACTTGTAGATGGAGAGAGCATCGAGGGGCCCCGTGTAACCGGCCGCCTTGGCCATGACCTCGGGGCTTTTGCGCGCCTGATTGACAAAACGCTCGCGCAGTGCTTGCTCACGCGACGCCTCAGCGGAGAGCGCATGAAAGGCAAGATAGGGGCGGCGGACGTCGAGGTGGCAGCCCTTGGCATTGATTGAGCTTAGCGAAAGTGCCGGGGCATCAAGAAGAGACGGGGGGCACGTAGCGGACGAGACCATACTGACAAGGGTGCCCACCAGGCTCCTTTGGCGCGCACGTTGTTGCGAGACGGACGCATCAACGAGTCCGTCGTGACACGAGATGACAAACTGATCGGCAATCGCCCACAACTCTGGCTGATTGGCAGGACAGGCACTGAGGAGTACTTCGACCAGATCGCGACCAAGATCAAGCTGGTGCCAACTGGGCACAAGCGACACGGTGCGCAGCCAGCTGGAGAGGAGCTGGCGACTATGACGCGCGTGATCCGCCACCATGGCAACAAAGTCGGCGGTGCACGGGTGATCGCCGCCATTGTCGAAGCCAACGCCGAGTCGACGTAGTTGAGCGCCCACTTGGGCGACAGGCGATGCCGGATGAATTAGGGTGATGACACACTTAAGGAAGGCGGGTTCGTCAAAGATGGGAGCACCCGCTGGCGAGGCAAAGAGATCGCGACAGCCGTCGAGCACATTCACGGCCGCATCGCCACGGTTCCAGTCAAGTAACAGCTGAAGGCAGGGCAAACCTAGGTCAACGAATTCGCGTGCTGAGTAGCCACAAAAGGTGCACTGAAGAGTGACGTAGGCGGCGAGCGGGCGAGTGCGCGCTGCGGCCACCAGCGAGCCCACGTCGGGGTCTGTCAAGTGATGTAAAGGCCTGAGGTCGGGTTCGCGCACGGCGGTGACCGCTGTCAAGCGTAATCGCAAGCTGAGCACCAAGTCCCAACACCAAATGACAAATTTTTTGAGGCCGCCACGAAGAACAGTGCGTGTGAGGTGCTTTGCCTGTGACAATATGGTGCCGTGTGTGTCCTCGGGAAGTGCTTGGTTGTAGGCGCTCACGACAATAAGCGCAGTGCGACGGTGGAGTGCCTGGGGCAGTGTGCGCCAGGCAATGTGACTGAGCACGAGACGGGCAAATTCACTGGCGACACTCTGGTGGTCTTCGAGGAGGAGACGCTCGAGTTTGGAAAAGTCGTCGTCGGAGGGAACCCAGCCGGAGTAGTCGAGTGACTGGAAGAGGTAAAGGGCGGCGCCCCCGAGACGCTCGACGTTGGTCGCGGTGTGCGCAAAGAGAAGGGAGAGGGTGTGTGGGTGAGCGCGAGTGACGATGCTGAGTGCCTCGCGGGTGGGCTTGTAGAGAAGCTCGGGAGCACGTGGTGCAAGGTACACGGAGAGAAAGAGTTCGCAGGCAATGACGGAGGCAAGGTGTTGTTGCGAGGGGAGCGGACGAGCTGTGCTCTTGGTGGACGCGAGCGCGGCGAGGGTGTGCAAGAAAAAGACAGACTCGTTGGCGTCGAGGACGACAAGGCGGTCAAGGAAGGCGTCGCGGAAAGCAGCGCAAGCAGAGGGGTTCCGGTAGATGGCGGTGGCGTGTCGGTCGCGTAAGTTCATCCGATGGTCGCCCCGAGTGGTGCCATTGCCCGTGTTGCGTTGTTCTGCGTAGATTGTGTCGTCGTCGTCGTCGTCGTCGTCGTCGTCGCTGTCGTTGTCCTGGCCGATAAACAGAAGGGCAAAGACACGCCAGGCGACGTGGTCGTTGACCGAGCCAAACGGCAAGTCGACCATAAACTGCCAGACGCCGAGACGCCGAGCCTCGACAAAGATCTCGGTGGTGTGTTCGAAGAGCGACGAGAATTCGGCATTGAGCTTGTCTAGGGAGGGTCCGTTGAGTTGGGCATCCTGAACACTGACAGGCGAGAGCTGGAAGGCCTGCCAGTGGACGGCAAGAAAGCGAACACACTCGGCAATGGCACGAGCGACGCGTTTGAGCACCTGCGAGTAGTGGGAGGCGTCGAGGCGCATAAAGACAATGCACATTTGATCGATGTAGTGACGGGCAAAGACGAGGAGACGCATGAGGCCGGCGGCGGACTGGCCCTGGTCGGCGACGTGCGACTGGGCCACGATGGAGTGTACTTCGATGTTCATGACGTACGAGAAGAGCTGGGTGAAGGGGAACTGATCGAGAAGGGCACAAAAGTCGCCGTTGTCGAGGAAGACACCTGCCGAAGCACCGAGCCCATCGCCGCCCGATACGTGAACGGTGGCGGAGGAGAGAGGAGGGATGTCGTCCGGGCTGGCGGGAGTGTCGAGAAGGAGCCAGCCTTCGGAATTTGCGCGGGACGTTGACGAGGCACTGTGGGGGCGAATGTAGCGTGCGGGTGTATCGGGGGTGCTGTCGGGGTGAAGCAGAATGTGAAGCATGGTGGTGAAGTGGTCGACGTCCTCGTCGGAGACGACAGGAGGAAATTGGAGGAGGTCGGCGCCCCAATGAGCGATGCCGGGACAGCGCACAAAGTGGTGCAAGAGGTACTTGTGATCGTCGTAGGTGGCGACGCGAAGCAGCGCCGAGACCGCAATGCGAATCCAGGCACGCAGGGTGCGCACAAACTGTGTGGTGGCCGTCTCGTGGGGACTCGACGCATCGGATGGTTCGCCGTCGCAAAAGTGGTGGGGGTCGTCACGAACAAAGGCAAAGAGAGCATCGATGTAGACGTGAAGGCGATCGATGTGATCGGCGGCGGAGGCGCTAGGCACGAGATAAGCAACGATGGGCGAGCTGGCGGTGAGACCGTTGAAGGGGGCGTTGGAGGTGAGAAAGGAGGCGAGAAAATGGTGGATTTCGGCACGGACGAGGTCACATTCGGAGTGTGCGGCAACCAGATCGCTGCCGAGAGCCGAGCGATAGGCCTGTTGACCCACGATAAATTCGGCGAGACGTGACGGATTGATTTCGGCCCAGTGGTGCTCGACCGTAGCCTGGACGGTACGCTGATCGCCGCACTGACCTGAAACGGTTTCGCTGAGCTCGTGTGACGTCCAGACGTTCTCCTCGACTCGCAGACAGTCACGCTGGAGTGTGGACACACACTGTTCAGCAACAATAGAGGCGTCACAGGCGCGTCGATAGCGATCGAGCAGGGCGAAAAAGGGATCTTCACGTCGCGACGTAGCCCCCAAAAAGTCCGCGACAAAGTCGTCGTGCACAGCCAGTTGACGGTTGGTGTAGATGGCAGCTCGATCGCCGTCGCTGAGGGCCCGCGTGATGGCAAATACGGGCATGGTGGGGGCAGCAAGGGGCGCGACAGCATCTGCAGCAGCAGCAGCAGCAGCGGCAGCAGCATCATTGAGTACGGGTGTGGAGGTGACCGCCATCAGCGGCGCTGCTGGTAGAGCACTGGGTTCATCGTCGACAATCTCCAAGGACGGGTAAAGGGGCGCTGCGGAGGGCGCCGAGGGCTGTTCGAGAGAGGGAGGAGGAGGTGCTGAGGCGTCTTCGCGTAAAGCAGCAAAGGCGTCGCCACTGCCGTCGAGCGTCTCCGCTCGATAGTAGTCTTCGACAAGTCCAAGCTGTTGGTGCTGTTCGACAGAAGGCGAGGGAGCCGTGGGCGCAGTGGGTTCGACCGCTTCGTCGTCGAGGGGTTTGGGGAAACTTTCGTTCTCGTCGAGAACAGCGGTGTGCACGGCGACGGGAGTGTCGTCCACCGGGGGAGCTGACGGCGCACTGTCAGCGGGTGCGACTGGAGCGGAAGGGGCGGTATCGGGCGGCGTTGGGTCGGAGGAAGTTGTGGCGACATTTACGGTCGACCGAGCCGCTGTGGGCTTTCGCTTCTTCTTTGTACCCGCCGCAGGACGAGGTCGTTCCATCTCCATGATGGGCGACGATGGATGCTCCGCCTAGGATCGTACAAGGGAAATTGATTGACTATTTTTTAATTTTTTTTAGTGTGTTCAATGATTTTCCGACTGTGAACTTTCTTTCATTTTATTATTCATTGTGAGGTTACCAATCTTTGCATACGAGATACAGTGATTGCTGATCCAACCCATGAGCAACGAGGGTGGGGAAGACAAGCCAAAGCGAAAAGGATCAACAGTGTTTCTCGATGGTTCAGACGAGGAAGGAGTTGCGAAACGCGCCAAGGTCGACGGGAATGCGGCAGTCGTCCACTCCACGTTGAGCCTCGAGGAGTACTCTGATCGATGTCTGGTGGTTCGAGGCGATACGCGAGCGGTCATGTCAGAATTGAAGGTCGGAAAAAAAAAAGATTGCGACTGTCGTGGGTGCAATCTGTCGCTGTTTGCGTCGCTT
>CALSCP010001265.1:7271-18510 GCA_943704425.1 Ministeria vibrans ATCC 50519 | reverse complement strand
GTTATTTGCGTTGTGCGGTAGGCGTTTGTTGTGGCGGGGCTTGACCGCACGCCTCTTGCCGCCATTGTCGGCTATGTGGCTGCGTCCGGCTTCAACCACGTGCGCATTCCCTTCTCCATTGAAATGGCCATGCGGGACCCCGTCGTGCGTCGCGAGGATGTCACGGCAAACGCGCATTTGGCCGGGCGGACCGCACTTGAGGTCTTAGATCACATTGTGGAGGCCTTTGCCACCGCTGGCATTGCCAGCGTGATGGACAACCATGTCAGTGATGCCGACTGGTGCTGCAGCCTCACCGACGGCAATGGGCTGTGGTACACCTCGACTTACAGCGAAGACGACTGGCTCGGCGTGCTCGGCCAAATTGCATCACGCTACGCCTCACAGCCCTACGTCATTGGCTTTGATCTGCGCAACGAGGTACCATCCGCCAATAGGGAGCACACACACACACACACCACAAAGACATAAACACACACACACACACACACACACACACACACACACACACACACACACACCACAAAGACATAAACACACACACACACACACACACACACACACACAACACACACACACACACACATCCTACAAGATTGTCTCATTTTGGCGTGTGTAGCTGCGCGCGTCAGTGGTCAATGGATCTCACCTGTCGCCTGTGTGGGGCGGCGCAGCGCCCGACCCGCGCGTGGACTGGCGGGCAGCAGCGATGCGGGGTGCAGAGCGCGTGCTGGCGGTCAACACGCACATGCTGATCATCGTCGAGGGTATCAACTACGCTTTGGAGTTGGGCGCAGTCGCACAGTACCCCATTGAGCTGTCCGAGGCGAACCGTCTGGTCTACTCGGCACACGCATACAGCTGGGACTACAAAGAGAACTGCACCGGTCTGCGCCATACCTGGGAAAGCAACTGGGGTTTCATCCACACGCGCCAACTGGCCCCCGTGTGGATTGGCGAGTTTGGGACGACGCACGACGACAAGGGGGTTTCATCAGAATGGTTTGTGTGTCTCATGGACTATTTGGGATCCAAGACGCCGGTCCATTGGAACTGGTGGGCTCTGGACGGCACTCAGGCGCCCGTATGAGAACCATAGTGTAAAGTTCTTCTTGTCATTGATTGCATTTGCGTAGGCGACTGGCCGCACTAAGGGCGCCGAAGAGACCTTTGGCATGCTCAATGTTCACTGGAACGAAACTGCCTATGGGCCTCTCTTGCAGGCACTCCAAAAGATACAAGTGTACCAATGAAAACTGAAACTGAAAGTGCTAAAAGAAACTCCATTTCCAAAGTCCAAACCATGATCCATAATGATCATAATAATAATTTATTATGATTCAAGTTCAAACTTATTCACAGTTTCAGCTTGATCCATGGAAGACGAAATCGTCCTTGCTGTGCTGAAACGGCTCGCGGGCGTTGGAGATGCAGCTAGACAGCTGGTTCGCGCGGCCGTTCGATCGCAACGACGAGGACAGGCGATTCTAGTGGGTGGTTTTCCGGGAACGGGAAAATCCGCTCTCGTCGACGCCTGTGCCGCCGAACTCGTCGCTGCCGGCGTCATTGATCGTGCCATTCGACGAGTGAGTCTTGCCGAGTCGTTTCGACGCGATGAAGGGGCTGCGGAGGAGGCGATAGGCAAAGCATTGGGGATGGGAGCAGCGCATCCGTCGATGGCGGCGCAGCTGATTGTCCTCGACGACATCGACTCCATTGCCAGCATTGCCGCCTTTGAGACGTGTACTCCCGTTGAACTTCGCGTCTATCAGGTATCAAATATCATAATAATAATAATAAAATGTGCCAAGCGACAGTGACACACTCTCTCGCAATGGGATTTTTGATCTCGCACAGGCACTGCTGGTTTCCATCGACCAGGCACTCGCTGGCACGTCGCCTGTCCTCATTGTGGGCGTCACCAGTCGCATTGAGGCTCTTGCGCCCGAACTGGTGCGCGTAGGGCGTCTCTCGGAGCGCATCGTGCTGCGACCGCCGTCGTTTAGGGAACGGCAAGACGTTCTGCAACTGCTGTGTGATCGAGCCTCGCGCGTGTCTGTCGCCCCAGACACAATTCAACACGCAGCGCGTCAGTCACACGGCTACGTTGCAGCAGATCTTGTTCGTCTTTACCGCACTACAGCGCTACAAGCAGCAGCAGGAGCAAGACAGGATGGCAATAACAGCATTACACTCGACCTACGCCACTTCAACATGGCCCTCGCAGGCATGCGTCCCTCACTTCTTCTTACCACCGACACCACTACCACAACCACAACAACAACAACAAGCCAAGGGTTCGACACCGTCGCTGGCCTGTCTTCCACCATCACGCACCTGCGAGAGGCCATTTGTGCGCCCATGTTGCGCACTGCACTTACCCCCAACGCTCCTTTCACCCGCCTTCTCACGCCGCGCGGCGTCGTCTTCTCCGGCCCTACCGGCTGTGGCAAAACTCATCTTGCCCGTGCTCTTGCGCACGAGTGCCATCTGACCCTCATCAGTGTCACAGGTACTCAGTTCCGCTCCAAACAAGTCGGCTCAGGCGCACAGTCGCTCGAACGAGTCTTCCAGCGTGCCCGTTCTGTCGCGCCCTCTCTGCTCCTTATCGACCAGTGCGACTCCCTTGCTCTTGCCCGATCCTCCTCCACCCGCGGTGCCTCCGACCGTCTTCTCACCCTCCTCCTCACCCAGCTTGACGGTCTGGCCTCCTCCGACCGCCCTGTTCTTGTCATTGCCACCCTCACCGACATTTCCACTGTCGACTCCGCTCTTCTCAGACCCGGACGTCTTGAACATGTAAACCAATCCACTCTTCCCAATGGCAATCCTAACCCCAATGTGTAACTCGTAGCACATTGCGCTGTCTCTCCCGTCCCTCACCGACAGACACGCTCTTCTCCAAATGCGTCTCACTGCGAATTACTCCTCTGCTTACACTCCCCTTTGCGTCGCATCCGATGTCACCGACCTTTTTATCACTCAATTAGCCGAAAACACAGAGTACGTTCCAAAAACTCCCAAAATAATCCTTTTTACGTCTTCTTCTTTTCCTTAGCAAATTCACCTTTGCGGATCTGCACGGACTCATTGTGGAAGCCGGAATGCTCAGTCTGCGATGCGCTGCCCAATCCACTCACTCTGGTATTTTTCTTTTTCTCTCTCTCTCTCTCTCTCTCTCTCTCTCTCTCTCTCTCTCTCTCGCTCTTATTTTGTCACTTTGTTTCTTTCTCACACTTTGTGTCTTTCCCACTTTGTTTCTCTCTCACTTTGTTTCTTTCTATTTCTCTTATTTCTTATTCTATGTATAGATTCGAGTTTGGGGGAACGATTGAATTGTGCTCAAGTGACCAGTACACATCTCAATACGGCTCTTGAACACGTAAAAACAGGAGAATGAGATAAGTGTTGATTTTGTTGTGTTTAGGTCGGAATGAGTCGTCGCAAAGTGCCACTGTTTCAATCGTAGCAACTACAATCTTCCCGACACAATAGCATAGCAATAATGCGGTCACAAACATCCCGCAAGGCCCAAGCCTTCAACCCACACCGGCTCGTGCTCAAAGTCGCAACAGACTAATATGGGTTGGTGTAGTGTGTATGTATAAAGAAAACATATTAATTATAATAATCAAAACGAGGGTAAATGAATTGAGAGTAGAGTGAGCTGTACTGCGAACAGGTGACAAAATACAATAAAAGAAAGAATAGCAAAATGCTTTCGACATAGAGTCATAATGAGACTATGAGTGAGTATTAGACAAAAATGTCCCCAAATGGAGAGAAAAAAAGCTCACTCTGCGATTCCCTCTGAATTTTCATCCGCTCCATCGCACTGAAAGGTCTCACCCTCCTTACAGTACTTAAGCAGCACACTCGCGACCTATTGAATACAAGTCAATACCACACACTTAAGCACACACACTTAAACACCACAAAGCACACATCCACACACAGACACACTAAACACACACTAAGCACACATCCACACACATCCTTTACAAATACACACACTACACACACGAAGCGCACACACTAAGCACACATACACACATCCTTATACAAATACACCACACACTAAGCACACACACACACTAAGCACACACACACTAAGCACACACACTAAGCACACACACACACTAAGCACACACACTAAGCACACGCACACGACTCACCGCACCTCTGGATCAGCGTGGTTCATGGCGTCGTACATTGGCGTGCGTCCCTGATCGTTTTTGACTTCGGTCGAACAGCCCGCTTCGCACAGCAAACGCACGCAGTCTTTGCGCCCATTAAGACACGCCCAGTGCAGTGCCGTGTTACCCGACTCGTTGGTGATGTCCAGCTTGTCGGCTGGCCAAGACTGCAGCAAAACGTGCAAAATCGCTGCATAGGGAGCAAAATGAGCAAACGATGCACTTGCGCTTGCTTCGTGGCGTACGTCCGTTGCCGTTGGCGGCAGCATAGTGGAGTGCCGAGGCACCGCGCTCGTTCACCTGGCAGATGTCTTGTCGACCCGTCGCCAGAATCTCTTTCACTTCATCCAACTCGCCCACACGCACCACCGTCAGTAGATCGTCCTCTTCGTCGCCAGACATTCAAAATAGAGCACGACTGTGGAATAAATGAATGATCAATGAACTGACCCAAACAGCAAACTTTTAAGTATTTTTTAACGTACTCATTTTACTCACTCACACACTCTCTCTCTCTTTCTCTCTCTCTCCCACTCACTCACTCACTGCATCTCTCATTTGCGCACATAGATGGGGCCCATCTTCTCCATGTAGGCTGCAATAAACTTGTCCACCTTGATATCGGTCGGTCTTCTTAGTAAATGACAGCGACTGCACTCCACGTCGTTCCTTCTCCATAACCAGATGCACAATCTAAGCAGAGAAAGAAACTCAAAAAAAAAAAAAAACACACACACACACACACACACACACTATGGGCACAGTCATTACCTTTCGACAGAGGTGCTTAAAGTCATCCTTAGACGTGATACGACCCAGCGTACACGAGTCGCTCTGGAATACCTTGAGCTTCCGCATCACAGCACTCGCCAACTAAACACAAACACACACCCAATCACTCACTCGCACAGAGACACACAATCACAATCACTCACTCACACACACACACACAGAGAGAGAGAGAGAGAGAGAGAGAGAGAGAGAGAGAGAGAGAGAGAGAGAGAGAGAGAAACTCGCGCATCGGCTCAATCGCGTACCTTCTCTTTGAACTCTGTCTCTCCTTCAAGTTTGCCACTATTGGCCTCCCTCTCACGCCGCTGTCGTTCCAGCAACTCCTGTGCAGCCGCCTCAATGCGCCTTTGCCGCTCTCGCGCCTCTTCCGCCTCTGCTCCCGATCGTTCCTATTTCCAAAATATGTGCGCGTGAGTCCCAAGTGGATCATAAGTAGGTGTCAAACGTACGACATTGAGCTGCACTGGCTTGTCTGCCAGATTTACAGAAGGCGGGGGTCGCTCAAACGTCAGAGCACTCGACACCTTTGCATAAAACATCATCATCATCATCATCAGCATCATCGTCGTCGTCGTCATCGTCAGTAGCACATGTAGTCGTCTTACCTTGTCTCGGTATATTCTGACGCCCTTTTGGTCCTGCATAAGAGACCAGCCAAAGGGAACCAAAGAAAGGGCTGCTTCGTCGTCGGCGACCTCAACAAGAGGAAACGAGAGTGAAGGCCGCTGTGGCGTGGCTGGGGCACTCGCAGAAATGGCGGGGGTGGTGGGGAAAGAGGAGGAAAGGGGGGGTGATGATGCCCGTGTTGCTAAGGGGCGTGGTGGGGTTCGGTAGTCGGAGCTGTTCGAGGAGTCGAGACGAGGGCGAGAAGCGCTGCGCCAGGATGAAGATAAGTCAAAGTCAGCGCGGCGTTTGGATGATGCAACGCTGCTGCTACTGCTACTGCTGCTGTTGTTGTTGTTGGTGGTGGTGGTGGTGGAGTTGGTGGTGGTGCTAATATTGCTGTTGCTGTGGCTGGGGGGAGTAGCGGAAGACTGTGAGGGTCGCGATTGACGACGAATGCGAAACTCGGAGGGCAGTTTGGCCCACTTGTCGGTGAGCGTGTCCACAAGGGAGCGCATGCCGTCCACCTTGTCACCCGCCTGCTTGACAGCACGCAAAATCTTGCTGTCGTCCACAATATTGCGCGTGTGCACTGGCAAACGCTCGAGCACAGAGAGGAGACGTCCGACAAATGCCATGCGACGCGCACCAACAGCTTCCAGCAGCCAAAACCGCAATGGTTGCAGTACACCACGAATCACAAAAGCACGCAGCAGCGACTCTTCAAAACTCTCAAGCATCCCCAAAAGCATCCCGCGACGCCGCTCCGACTCCCACAGTGCCGCATCGCCCCCCATCTCATGCCCTCCTGGAGACGACGATGACGCGGCTGCCCCCACTTGCTCGTCGCTGCCCACCTCAAGCATCACCATATCGCGAATGATTGTCGTGAGAACATCGTCCAGACGTGCAGTTCCGTCGCTCTCAGTGGACGATTTGCTCACTGCCGACATGACTCGTCGTTTCATCTTCTCCACCTCCTGTTCAAACGTCTTCTTCTTCTTGCGCTGATGCTGTGACACAGACGACGACGACGACGACTTGCGCTTGCCCGCATCAAACATGGTCCGCACATCATACACAATCTCAGGCACATCCACATCCTCATCAGCTTCCTCTTCCGCCTCCTCCGCCTCAATCGCCTCCTCGCCCTCTTCTCCTTCATCGCCATCCTCTCCTTCTCCTTCTCCTCCTCCTCCCCCATTCACTCGTTCCTCCCCACCCACACGCACTCGTGATCCCCCAATCACCTCACGACAGTTGGCCGCTCCACAAAAACACGCCTGGGCAAGTCTCCTAAAAAAAAAGAGAAAGAAAAGAGATAATGTGTCTCATTCATTCATTCACTCCACTCCATGTCACTCCCATACCCATAAGTCTGCATCTGATAGTCAAAGGTGAGTTCTTCTCCTACGGCAATGTCCCGCAGCGCAAAGAACCCCACTCGTTCCACTTCGCCCACAATCCACTTTTGCGTCACGCAGTTTGGGTCACAACTGTACATACAAAAACAACCAAAAAAAAACATTCCCATTCAGTACAGTAATAATCATAAAAATAATAAAATAATAATAATAATAATAATAATATTATTATTATTATATTTTTATTATTTAACCTGTGATTGAAGAAGCGTGACGGACTCCCCTTTTTGGTTGCATCAATCACCTAAACACGCAAAAAGCAAAACAAGAAGAAAGAAAAACAAGGGTTTTAATGCATGCGCTCATTTGAACAAAGCACTTCTCTTGTTCACCTCTGACGGAGACAATGTCATAAAGTAGTGGTGAGGATAGCCATCACGGCGGTATCGCTTGACGCGACGCTGAAAGGCTCTGTGATCCACCAGCTCACCCACATACTCAATGACAAAGGCATGGGCGCGCACCGCCTCTGTCGCAAACAGCCCCCATCCTTTCTTGCCTGCCCGCTGCACATTCACAGCGGCCCCTTGGCATCTTTGAAGTCGTTGATTCTGGCACAGCTCGCCGCACCGACACGATCCCGCACGGCACTCCACGCGCATCTGTTGTGACATCACAAGCATTACAGTCGTTATAATTATTAAACTACACAAAGGCCTGTTGTCCTACCGATCGATTGAAACAGTTGCTCGAGTCATTGCACGCTTCGTCTTCTACACTCAATGCATCAGAGAAACGACACACAGCACACCACTATTGGGCTTGCTTACCGACACAGTCGCACGGCGGCATTCGTTTCTGCCTTCGCGGCACTGTCATGTAGATGGTCTCTTGGATTTCTTCGTAGGGCGTAAACGAATCTGCGTCATGAATGAGAACAAACCCATGTCAGCGCCTGTCAATGCCTATGCCGCATCAACTCCCCTCCCCTCCCTCCTCCATTACCAACCCACCCAACCACACACAGACACACACACGCACACACACACGCACACACACACACACACACACACACACACACCATAATAATAAAATGAGATCGACGTACAAACTGAGAAGCAATAAAGATAATAAGGGAAAAATTAATAATGATACAAATGCACACGCCCACAGACACTGTCTGTCTCACTCTACATGAAGTCTGAGCCTCCACCACACAGTGCCTGGATGGAGATCTCAACCTCCTCAGGCGTCATGTCGTGCGCCCGCTTGTCGTAGACGCCACTGCCCCGTCCTCCTTCCGCTCCAAACCGATGTACCAAATCAGCCTAACAATATTGCACGCGAGAGTCAAAACAAAATCACAGAATTTTTACACTCAGTTTCTTTTTCACCTTTTCACGACGGATTTCAAGAAGCTTGCTTTGGGCCTTTTGGCGCTCAGCGGGAGTGATTCCTCGTCGCTTCAATTCGCTCTTCCAGCGCTTCTCTTCGCCATTCAGCATGGCCGCCTGCTTCTGGTACCGCACCAAACTCGTCGTGGCTACACACACATACAAGAGAGAGAGAGAGAGAGAGAGAGAGAGAGAGAGAGAGAGAGAGAGAGAGAGAGAGAGAGAGAGAGAGAGAGAGAGAGAGAGAGAGAGTCATATATATAAGAGGTTTACTCTTCAAACTTCTGAATTGCATTGTCCTAATCCTTACTGGCGGCGTAGTTTCCTGAACGCGGTCGTGCGTCGTCGTACTTATGATCGGGCTCAATCGTAGGCAAATTGGGAATACCCGTGCCCGGACGATACTCATAGATGTCCTGTAAAACACAAACACAAACAAAAACAGAGAAGAAGAGAGAGAGAGAACGAAAAAGGAAACAAAAAAAGCGATAGAACAAAAAATAATAATTGATCAGAGTACACCCCATGTAAATTTTAGTTACCTCGTCAAGTTCTTCATAGTCGTGACTGGGCTCGACGGGATGGACAAACATGTCGGTGGGAAGGGACACAGAAGAGGGGTCTGTGGTAAGGCGAACCTGCTGAGAGGCAGCTGCAGGCATAACAGACTGCATGGGGATGTAGGCGGAGTCGTCACTCTCGGCGTGTGCATCGTGCCTGACGTCCCAGGAGCCGCCAATGCCACCTGTGCCACTGTCTATCCCCATCCCCAGTGACATGCTGCTCTTGCTTCCACCACCGCTGATGCCACTGACCACTGTGCTGCGCTTAGAGGAGTCTGAGCGGGTGCGCGTGATCTTGCGCGCGCCGGTGCGGGAGGCGCGTTGACGTCGAATGACAATGACGAAAAGTATAATGAGCAGAATGACGACAATGCCTCCAGCAGCAGCGCCAATGATGACGGGTGACACGCCGCTGCCGCCGGACTGCTGCCCGCCCGGCGACGACTGCACCGCTGCGACACTTGCAACTGTGTTGGGCACGCCCGTGGCGCTATCAAAGGCGCCCAGGTTGCTGTTGGCAGCCGCGGCGACGTTGGACGCCGCCACGGGAGTGGTACTCCCGGCGGTGTTGACGACAAAGTTCGCCGAGGACGACGAAGATCCGCTCGAGACCACGTCGGACGACGTGATATTAGTCCAGGTCATGCGACGGCGTGATTGCGCCAAGACAGTCATATACTGGTTCACAAGCGAGACAAGGACATCAATAAAGGCCGCAAGGTTAGCCATGACTTGCGACAGAAGCACATTGAGAATAAACTTGACTTCCTGGGCAATCTGGGCGGCGCTCAGAGACTTCGCTGTGCACACATCGGCACGGCCCGTCTCGATCAGAGAAAAGCCAAGCGAGCACTGAGCGCACTGCGACGTGGCGGGGTCTGTGCAGGTGACAGAGAGAAAGCAATCGCTCACAGAAGTGCACTCAGTACAGTCCGCGGCGGTGCCCAGCGATGTTGTGCCAAAGTAGCCAGAGATACACTCACACTCGTACGTGCCAGTTTGATCAAGGCAGATGGACGAGGTGGCATCGCAAGCGTTGGTAGTGCTCGAGGCACACTCGTCAATGTTCACTCCGCAGAGGACGCCTGTGAATCCCGGTACACACGTACATGTGAAGGCGGCAGGAACCACCTCGGAGCATGTGGCGCCGTTGAGACAGGGCGTTGAGGGACACTGGAGCGTTACTGCGTCGCACACGGCACCGGTGTAGCCCAAGGCACAGATGCAAGAGAAGGTGCCCGCACCGTCAACGCAAGAGGCGCCGTTGGAGCACGGGAACGACACGCACTCATTCATGTCGCTGCCGCACATGTCGCCCGTGTAGCCCGCAGCGCACACACAACTGTAGCCGGCCGTGCCGTCAACACAAGTGGCGCCATTGAGACAGGGCATTGAAGCGCACTCGGCGATATCGGTCAGACAGGTCGTGCCAGTGTAGCCAGCCGCACAGGTGCAGGTAAACGAGGCACTTGCGGCCACAGACTGCACACATGTGCCGCCATTATGGCACGGCGTCGACGAACACTCGTCAATGTCCACGTTACACAGTCCACTGGTGTAGCCGGTGGCACACACACACGAGAAACCGTTGACCGTATCGACACAGCTCGCACCATTCTGACAGGGTGACGAAGCACACTCGTCAATATCCGTGGAACACAGAGCGCCGCCAAAGCCCGGTGCACACGTGCAGTTGTAGGCTGCAATCGCATCCACGCAGGTGGCACCATTGAGACACGGTGTTGAAGCACACTCGTCAATATTGGTTGCACACTCGCTGTCAGTAAAGCCCGCCGCACACGTACATGCGTAAGCATTGTTGCCATTGACACATGAGCCACCATTCAGACAGGGCAACGACGCACACTCATTAATGTCATTGGAGCACACGGCGCCAGTCGTCCCTGCTCCACACACACACACAAACCCATTGGCGTTGCTGGTACACGACGCACCAGAAGCGCACGGAGACGAAGCACACTCGTCAATGTCACTCTCGCACAGTGCGCCCGTTCGTTCTGCAGGACAGGCACATGTAAAAGAAGTAACTGCACTCGTACATGTGCCGCCGGTGGTACATGGCGAGGAAGCACAGGGATCCACCAGGGCATTGGTCGTGGCAGCAGCAGCAGCAGGAGCCAGGGTCGTCTGTGCCGCAGCAGTGGTTTGTACACGCTCCAGAACTGTCGTGAGAATTGAAACTGTCGTCTCGAGCGCAATAATGGCCGCAGACGAGGGAGCGGGTTGTTGGGAAACGGCAGGCTTATCAGCAGCCACAGTCGTCTCAGCAAGGGCAATTGGTGTTGCAGTTGTGACGGGACCAACAA